>VKKV01000223.1:0-46319 GCA_008080845.1 Phytophthora kernoviae
TCGCCACTCTTGTTAACTAGCCGGATTATCACCAAGCAGATATGCACCCGTCCGAGACGGCGAGCTCATATCACGAGCTACATGTTGTATTGAGCTGCACCGGTAGCACTGGCAGACTACTACTGTGGCGAGCCGTTCATACAGGGAAATAAAACCATGATGACCAGGCAAGCCAGTCGTTATACAATCCGACGGACGAAGTGGCAAGATTCGCGGCAGTGACGTAAGTAGACGACGGAGCTTTCTTATTCGCAGCGACATCATGCGACGTGGCAATGGCCGTCGCCGAACAGCGCGTCGATACGCCATAGACGAGACGTTCCGCGACAGGCTGCTCGCCGAACTTCAAGCCCATTCACCACATCATAGGCCCAGCCAGCACTCCGGCAATTTCGCAGCACACGCAGCACACGCAGCACACACAACACACGCTCAACTCATTTAAGCAACTGAAAAGCAGAAAATGACAGCAACGCTGGTCCAACGATCGCAGAACCTCTGCAACCTCCAGTCGCTCCAACGTGCACCGCCAGATCAAAGTCAGCCTCGTCTGGCACCTCAGATTTACTTGGGGGCATCTCTCGTTCTAGCCCCAGTAGCAGCGGTCCGAATCTAGACATTGCACGCCCCGTGGTGGTGAAATGCGCAGGCAAACTGCAACGAAACCAGGACGGACGGCTCCAAGGCCCGTGGAAGGAGTGGCAGGCAGCCAGACAGCTGCGCAGCGTCAACAAGAGCCACCCCAATGTGGTGCAGGTCTTCGACACCTCGTGCAGCGCTCGCACGTGTTCCTCGTCATGGAGCACTGTGCTCGTGGAGATTTACTGGCCGATCTCATGGCCACTCAACCAGAGAGTAGACTGGAGCAACGCCATGCACTTCGCACCGTGTGGACCTGGCACGTCTCCAGTTCCTGCATGAGACTTGTAACATCGCCCACCGGGATGTCGCTCGAGAATGTGTTCGTCACTCACGACGGATTGTACAAGCTCGGTGATTTTGGGCTGAGCACAAAAGCTGATACAAGAGCTAGTGGGTGTGTGGGCAAGACACAGTACGTGCTCCGGAGGTGGTTTCAGAGACCAACTACGACCCAGTACGAGCTGATGTCTGGTCACTGGGAATCTTACTGTTTATGCTGTTGACTGGAGCCCCACTGCTGCAGTTCGCATCGCCAAGAAATCCGGAGTTCGAGTCTGTTAAAGCCATGGGGTGCTGGGGTGCTCAAGTCGTGGAAGATGGATTCGCTGCTCGTCCACGACGATGGACCTGTTGTCCAAGATGTTAGAGTTCGACCCAACCAAGCGGCTGCAGACTATGAGGGAGGTGCTCGACCATCCAGCACTGCTCGCTGCAAGCAGGCTTGATATCCAAAAGCAGTAGGGATGACTGCGTCCAATTTTTAAGCGATTTATTGCGAACAGCAAATGTCCGCGTGTAGTTTGACCTTCAGCAAATGCAAAAATATAAACTTTTATTTTCTATCAATCGAACGCTGTACAGATCGATAATTACTATCGGCACAGAAGTCACATCCGTCCAAGTGTGAATGAGATCGAGTTGCAGTCATTGAACAATTGTCGTTGCCACGTTGATAATACTTCAGAAGAAACATCCATGGCGCGTGGTGCCTTTATAAGTTAGATATACGAAAATACGTTGCTTGTATTGCATTTGCTGAAGGTCAAACTACACGCGGACATTTGCTGTTCGCAATAAATCGCTTAAAAATTGGACGCAGTCATCCCTACTTCGCTCTTTGGATATCAAGCTGGCTGCTTGCAGCGAGCAGTGCTGGATGGTCGAGCACCTCCCTCATAGTCTGCAGCCGCTTGGTTGGGTCGAACTCTAACATCTTGGACAACAGGTCCATCGTCGTGGACGAGAGCAGCGAATCCATCTTCCACGACTTGAGCACCCCACAGCACCCCATGGCTTTAACAGACTCGAACTCCGGATTTCTTGGCGATGCGAACTGCAGCAGTGGGGCTCCAGTCAACAGCATAAACAGTAAGATTCCCAGTGACCAGACATCAGCTCGTACTGGGTCGTAGTTGGTCTCTGAAACCACCTCCGGAGCCACGTACTGTGTCTTGCCCACACACCCACTAGTCTTGTATCAGCTTTTGTGCTCAGCCCAAAATCACCGAGCTTGTACAATCCGTCGTGAGTGACGAACACATTCTCGAGCGACACATCCCGGTGGGCGATGTTACAAGTCTCATGCAGGAACTGGAGACCCCGTGCCAGGTCCAGCACGGTGCGAAGTGCATGGCGTTGCTCCAGTCTACTCTCTGGTTGAGTGGCCATGAGATCGGCCAGTAAATCTCCACGAGCACAGTGCTCCATGACGAGGAACACGTGCGAGCGCTGCACGAAGGTGTCGAAGACCTGCACCACATTGGGGTGGCTCTTGCTGACGCTGCGCAGCTGTCTGGCTGCCTGCCACTCCTTCCACGGGCCTTGGAGCCGTCCGTCCTGGTTTCGTTGCAGTTTGCCTGCGCATTTCACCACCACGGGGCGTGCAATGTCTAGATTCGGACCGCTGCTACTGGGGCTAGAACGAGAGATGTGCCCCAAGTAAATCTGAGGTGCCAGACGAGAGCTGACTTTGATCTGGCGGTGCACGTTGGAGCGACTGGAGGTTGCAGAGGTTCTGCGATCGTTGGACGAGCGATTGCAGACCAGCGTTGCTGTCATTTTCTGCTTTTCAGTTGCTTAAATGAGTTGAGCGTGTGTTGTGTGTGCTGCGTGTGCTGCGTGTGCTGCGTGCTGCGAAATTGCCGGAGTGCTGGCTGGGCCTATGATGTGGTGAATGGGCTTGAAGTTCGGCGAGCAGCCTGTCGCGGAACGTCTCGTCTATGGCGTATCGACGCGCTGTTCGGCGACGGCCATTGCCACGTCGCATGATGTCGCTGCGAATAAGAAAGCTCCACGTCGTCTACTTACGTCACTGCCGCGAATCTTGCCACTTCGTCCGTCGGATTGTATAACGACTGGCTTGCCTGGTCATCATGGTTTTATTTCCCTGTATGAACGGCTCGCCACAGTAGTCTGCCAGTGCTACCGGTGCAGCTCAATACAACATGTAGCTCGTGATATGAGCTCGCCGTCTCGGACGGGTGCATATCTGCTTGGTGATAATCCGGCTAGTTAACAAGAGTGGCGACCCCAGCTGCTGGATAGGAAGGTTGAATCTCTACCGTTACGGACGGCTTTACATTTGGCATCATCACATTTTGGCTTTCCTCGCGAACGCCCGCCAAAAATATCTGAGGCAAGCATTGCAATGACGACCGAGGGCGGACGAGAACAAATCCCTCGGATGACTCAGATGGTCGATGACGCGCCACTGGAGCCAATCACACAGCGTGTCCTGCGAGCGTCAAGTTGAACCTGTACCGATACTTGAACACGCACGCAGAGCGTCATCCAGAATACCGCGAACTTCAATTACTCTTCGCGCAAGCCGTGGCAGTTTTCAACTGGTTCTGCTAGGATGGAGCAATTGACTGCAGTTCAGGGCTAACTAAGGTACCCTGTAGAGTGTCAAAATCACGTTTGGGCCGGCGAACCATCGAGATACGCTGAACAGCAGCCAGATCCGTGATTTATCTTGACAAAATTTAAAATTGTCAAGAGAAAGCTCAACATTGAACGTTTATGTATTAATATATATCTGAAAATGTTATCTAGCTCTATATCCCAAATTCCTTTTAGGCAGCAAAACCCTATCCAGCCGAGCGAGACTTGACCATGCTTGGTCCGGGGTTTAAAGGTTGCGTGCTACGCACACGGCCCTTAAATCCTCGGCATTATTTTCGCTTGAATTTCCATTGCACTTCACCCTCTTCAACGGTATAAGTTGACGGTAAGGGTTCATTTTCTCCAGCACCCCTAATGGTCACTTAAAGTCGCTTAAGCGAGTTTACAGTACGTTTTATGCTATTATTAAGGTCGTTTTCTCGACTTCGAAAAGGCAAGTTGAAGTGCCAAATATACCGGTACCCGTCGGTATTTTGTACTTCAAGTACCGATCTTTGGGACGCAAACGTAGCGACGTACAGACTGCAAATGTCGACCTCGTCGTCCCTGGGAGGTGATGTTGCTACGCCCACTCATAGCAGCAGGAGTAGACCGAGTTCTAGTATAGCTAGCGGCGATACGAAGTCTCCAGTTACAGATCTTATAGATGAGAAGGAGGTGGGAAGTGAAAGCCTCAGACCGAAGGTGGCAACGGTGACACTTAACGATAGATCGATGTATCATGGAGAGATCAATACTGGTGCGTCTAACTCGATGTAGAGCTAACGGGTATTCATTGCTGACTGATTGCAAGCTGATTGCGGATGTAATGCTAGATGGGCTTCCGAATGGCGTGGGAGTACTCCTGTCGGTCTTTGGCAGCAGATATGCCGGTGCCATGAAGGAAGGTAAGAAGCACGGAGCTGGTGTGGAGCTGCGCACCAATGGTACAAGCTTCTCTGGGAGTTTGAAAATGGCGTACCCTGTGGGCTTGGTATTTATGTGGGTACGCTCGGAGACAAGTACATTGGCCAGTGGGAAGACGGTTCGCGTCACGGCATTGGCGTATGCGTTGATCCAGATGCTGAAATGGCAACTGCTCGTTTCAATATGGACGAACCGGTGCTAACGGATAACAGCGATAAAGATGCAACTACATTGAATCTATCGTGGGAAAAAGATATCCAGCCGCACATCCTCCGTGCAATCATCGCTGAGAAGGCAGCGATACGCTACCAGAAGATGCACGACAGCGGCACACCGACGCAGCGGTCCAGAAATGACTGCAATTGGTGAGTCGTGCATCGTCATATTTGATTTATGCCTGTCGTTACGCTCAGCTGGCCGTGTTTACCTTCAGGTCCCGAGAAACTCAATACTCCCGAGTCCATTGAGGCGTTCGAAGCCAAGAAAGAGTTGGAACTTGAGGAATTTCTTCAGGATCAAAGTATCAAGTTGCAGGAAGTGAATGCTGTTGCTGGAGAGCTGAAAGTCGCTGAGGCGCAGTTAATACAGCGCCAAAAAGAGGTGAGAACTCAGATCACCACTCGACGGCAGGAGTTGACTCAAATGGCTAAATACGTTGCAATGGCCGAGACACGCGCTGCTCAAGTCCGAGAGGCAGAACGCACACTGTCCACATTGCAGCGGCAATTGGAGATGCTGGTTCCAGCTACCCCTGTAGCCATCTCAAGTCGAGCAAGTGAGACGGATCACCGTCGAATATCTCAATTTACAGCCAATCAAGATACAGAATAAAATTGGTGTGGTGCACTAAAGTCTGGTGCTGTAACGGACGACAGTCGCCATTTGGAACGAGCAGGCAAAAGACCCTCGGCAATTAGGCCGACCCTCAGATCTCGGTGCTTCCAGGTCTCCACCCACCTCGCTATTCATTGTCATCCGCCGGAATATCAATAAGAAAACCATGGCAATGGTGCAGCAACGTCTCAATGTACTCAGTATGAATGTACGCTGTTAGTCGTGACTTTGGAAGGTGTAGAAGGGAGGTCTGAACAGTGTGCTGGTGATACTTTTAGATTTTCTGCCGACCTGAAGGCATCCACAGTGGTCAATGGTTCAAAACTGGTGACTATAAAGATCTCCGGGTGGCTCTGTTGCTACGGAAGATGGCGCGGTTCGATGTGGTGATTTTGCAAGAGATGTTCGAGGCTGGACCTCGTCAGAAACGCTTCGTACGCGACGCCTACGCCATGGGGTTCCGATACCATTGCGGCTCGGTGTGGCCGCAATTACTCGATTCCCGTCTTATTGACGGTGGACTACTGATTCTCAGTCGCTTCCCCATTGTGGGCGCGACCAGCTCGCGTTCTCTCAGGGCTCTGGCAGTGATGGTATCTGTGCCAAAGGTGTCCTGTACGCTCGTATCCAGCTCTCGCCGGATCTTTCGGACTCATTGCATGTGTTCACTACGCACACACAAGCGGGTGATAATCGTAAGGAATATGGCATCCGTCTAGCTCAGCTGCAGGAGATGCACCGCTTCATTGCCCGGACGATCCGCGATGATCCGGGCGTGCCAGTGCTCATCACGGGAGATTTTAACCTAGACGCTCGACATGACCTCATTCATGACACGCACTCCGGACTTGCCATCTCCACGCGATGCCGAGAGAGTAAAGTGTACCAGCAGCTGATCGCTGATTTCGAGAGAGTTGTGCGTGAGGCGAGATTGAACGTAGCACGGGACACTGGGAAGAAAATAGATGTCGAGGCGCCGCTGATCATCGATCTTATGAAGCACTGCGATATCACCAAGCTTGGTGACGAGGTTCACCGATCACGAATGGTGACGGCCATTCTTCACTTGTGCACAAGGTAGACCCGCTTTCTCCTGAGAAGGATGGCAAGTGCATCGACTATATGTTTTTCTTCCCGGGTGTAAGCGATCAGGCATCTGCTGGAACAGCTACTACTGCTAGCACCACGACGAGCAGTACCAGTGGGGACGGAGAGGGTGACGATGACCGTTCCAGCGTGGAGTCATTAGCACCAGCACACTTCCACTTGACGCTTGTGGAAAAGGAACAATGGTGGACCATTGCAACATCGCCGAGCTCACCGAAGACAGCGAGTCGGAGGAATACAATGATGAAGATGAGAACACCCACCTCCATCGTCGCTCGCAACGTCTTCGACAACAGCTACCAATTACACACTTGTCGGACCACTATGGACTGCGTGCTCAGTTTTTGCTGGAAACCACGAGTTTGGCACGCCCAGATAGCAGCCCAGTAGGAAAGAATGAGTCTTTGGCGTCTGTACTGCAGCTCTATTTCCCGCAGAACGCATTCGCACAGCAACCTCAACGACTTTGGAAGTGGAAACTCGCGTTCGCTTTGCTTGCAATCGTTGCGGCTGCAGGTGGCGTCACATTTACTCTCATCCGTATCGTGCTGGGAGCTATACCTTGAAACTACTACTAGACGTGTAAAATCTCGTCAATGGAGGAAGATTACACCACCATAGAAGGAAAGGATTGTATGGAGGAAATTGCACACCTAAAGCAAAAACCAGTGGGCTAGTAAAAACACAAAATGAAAGGCTTCATAAAAAATGGCCACAATACTAGCTGCAGAACGAAGGCGCCGGTACATAAATCTACCTGGTATGTACACGTCTCCGCGTGAGCACCGTATCGCCACTTTCTACTGTTTTGCCTGTTCGTGGCATCACCACTGCACGTGGTGGCAGTTCCAACAGCCACGGTCTACTTAGGCGTTGAAGGACTTCTCGAAGTACGCAATGAGATGCTGCGCCACCGCGAATGAGAACACAAGCTTGGGTCCGACCACAGACAGCTTAGGGATCAAGCCCTTGAACATCGCTGCTGGGCCTTCAGTCTTCAGCAGATTGCGTACGATCGACATGCCGCTCTCAGGCGAATCGAACGGTCGAGACTGGATGCGCGTCTTGATCACATCAAGCGGCTGAGCCACTGCACAAGTCACACATTATCCAAAACAGCACACAAAGCATTTAGTAACGTAGCCCAGCCTTTTCAAGTGTAGAAGCCGCTAAAGAGCACTGCAACCGATGTAGAAACGTACCGATGATACTGGCAGAAGCGCCTGAGATGGAGGCGACAAAGTTCTGGAAGAACGTAGCACTGTTGTAGTCCTCCAGTTGGAAAATGTATTCCTTAGCAAGAGCCGAACCGCCGAAAAGTGCAAACGAGCCAGGGGCGTTGCGTGCAGCTGTCCAGCCTGCACCACGGTAGAGCGCAAAGCCCTCGGTAGTGAAGATGTTGACCACGCCTTTGCCAGCGATGGCGGCCGGGTTGGTCTGTGCACGGATCTTGAGGACATCCAGCGGCAGCAGAGCGATTTCGCCGATGCCAATGAGACTGCCGGCTGAGGCGTGCATCATCGTCTTGGCGTTACGCTCCCCGAAAGTGGATTCAAAGAACGACAGATGGTTCTTAGCCATGTAGTCCTTGACCACAGGCTGGCCGCCGAACTTGTAGATACGCTGGGACACCTTGTAGCCAGCAGCGAAGCCTAGACCCGGGAATAGCGAGCGGTAGCGAGACATAACAGGCTTCTCGTAGGCATCGCGGAAGATTACCTTGTTGAGACCAGCCGTGCCGTGCATCTGCAATAGAAGTCATTACAGTATGATTAGTATGGATATTTTTACGTTAATATTCCTATAGTTAACTGCAAGCTTCTAGAGTCGACGTACATGCTCCTTGTTGGTCATGAGGCGCTTGGCGATGGTGTCGACTGGGTGGAAGATCATGAGTTCCGTGAGCCCAGAGCAGGTAGATCCCAGCAGACGCGCGGCCACAGTGCCTCCATTGGTGTGTTTGTCATTTCCGTGAGCTACCATTGTGTCTTGCTTGGCTGTCTTCTGTGGGAGGAGGGAAGAGCGAGAATGGCGAGGCTGACGTCTGTGGTGGGTGGAGGGTGTTTGACGTGACAAGTCCGAGAGATGCAAGGATCGGCAGTGAATATAAACAGGTGATGATATAGAGGGTATGCATAATTCGATAACTACCTTGACTCAACTAAATATTGTTGAGAAGATAATATTTAGTATAAAGTAAATCATCTGCATTTTATAACACGATATAATTGTGAAATAAAATGGAATTGTCTGTATTCAATTAGAAAGACAAGTGACGCCGGCGCGTAGGCATGTTGAAGCGACGATTCGAAATGCAGTGAAGCGCAATTGTGGCATACAAAAAGAAAGTGTAAGAATACCAGCATCCTGGATGGGCAACTTGCCCGCGTACAAAAGGCAAGTATGAAAATCTGTGACTTGTGTGAAACTCGTGGCCATGTTAACATGACAATGATTAAATCTTCCTCGAAAGGAAATACATTGGCGCAGGTCACCACTAGCATCCAATGCCAGCTACGGTAGTAGCAAGTTGAAGCAACAGGTACCGGGCTTGAATCTCTATAGTAGCGTTTCGTTAACAAATTCACAGCAATGCGAGCACCGCGGATGTCACGGATGTTCTGCCCAGTTCTACACGTACTTGCAACGACTCCAATGTGCTACATGCCTTGTGCCTTGCAAATCACGAACGCGCTAAAGCGCGTCTCTGTGTCATTTCCTCTGAGCAGCACAGTTGATGTCACCGACGTGGTTGAAGTCAGTAAAACACTGCAGTGCAGTCATGCTGGAGCGGATACAGAGCGAGGGCTGCTTGGGTCACGGTGTACTGTACAGTTGTTGAAGTGGACTTCAGTCGTGTCTAGAAACGCAGTCCGTCGACTGTCGGTTGGATACAAACTGAAAGTCATTCTGGTAGGATCTGCTGCTTCGAACTGCCCCAAGCAGCTTTTTCCTCACGATCACATAGTCTTGACTACCACTAGGCAGCGACTGTGACGTGTGATTGACTCGCGCCATCATCTATGGAACACGGGTATCTATGCTGCTTTCAAATCTTTCGTGCAGCTAAACGTTGCAATTGATACCAGAAAGCTAGGTGGCGCGTGTGTTTGCTGCTTGGAGCAGGATCCTGCTTCTGATACCATTCCACTGGAATTTCCGGCTCCGCACAGCTTCTGACCTCGTTTCGTGGGCAACTGCAGACCGTTTGAATTGATGGTGGAACAACGTGCTAGTCAAGCCGTTTGGTATCGCAACGCATCATCGCTAATGTTGGTATTTCAAGCACACTTCGGTTCGTTCATCGTACGCAGTGTATCTGCATCAGTAACTGGCGAGCCACCGACTTCTTCGGTTTACGAGCGGCATCCTTGTCCATTTGCTGAAAACGCTTCAGACGCGCCATAGTCTTCTCGTGCAGTTGTTGTTGTTGCATGTCTTCCATGTCGTTTGACCGCGTCGAAAGCGTCTCCGCAAGTTCTTTCTGTTTCTCGCGCTTGTAGGCCTTCGGCTCCCGGTTGTCATATCCTGGCATGGACGAGAACCTCTCCTTAGCCTGAGGTCTCCCCGATGAAAGCATTACCGCTTGAGCTCTTCGCTTAGAAGAGCCTCTCCTTCCGGCGGTTATGATGCGATTGTCGTCGCAGACACTGTTACGTCGCGCTGGGCGTGTGTTCTCGACAGCTCCCACTGGTTATTGTGCTTGTTGTAGGAGCTTCAAGAGCTCCGAGGGAACGGATTCAAGTTTCCGTTGCACGTACAAGACCCACAACCGAAGGCTGGCCCCAAAACTTCGCGTCGTCGTCGAGATCTGCTGGCCACTGGCTTTGTTTTCTTCAACGAGAAGACGCAGTAGCCTCGTGCCTTCACCAATAGATCATGTTCATACTTAGTCTAGATTGAATTTACACAACTTTTATACATCGGGCTATTGACACATTGAGCACTTGTTACAGGTGTCCTAATGCGCTGCTGGAACTGGACCTGGATGACAGCGACTTCTTCTTCGAAGGATTCATCCACTGTAAAGCCCACGCTACATTCTTCGACCCAGAGGCAGGAATTTGTCTGCAAGGTCCCATTTCTTCACGCAAGGCCTAGAGGGTGCGGGCGTAGTGTTACTACCTAGTGTCAGCTCTGCTGGCGTTATAGACAAGCAAGAAACAATAGTAGGTAGGAGAGAGTACCTAGTATTAACTTTCAATAGGCAGAATGGCAAAAGTATTGGTTGGACAATAAATATATTGGTCCACTTCAGCTGACAAGTTCATGCTTTAACATGATGAACATGGCGATGTTTTTTTCTATTCTATTTATCAAGCTAGTACCGCAGCCGCAACACGAGGACTATCGGTGGTAGAAGAAGAAGAAGACGTGCTGTCTTCGGACTTGACCGAAGATTGGGGTCGGGACGCGTTGGTGCAGAGACAGCTGCCGCGCGTAGGCAAAGTAGGTCTTGACATGGGTCTTATACTCGGTGACAGAGCGTTGCACGATGGACCAGGGCACAGAGTCTACCCAAGACGGAGCCTGCCTCGTTCGCTGACGACGCTTTTGGTCACGTGTGTGTAGCGCCCAACGATCTGCTGCAGAGGGACGTCGAAAGCGTCCCAACTAGCACCACCACCGGTGCGCACAAGTCCTGGGATCTCGAACAGCAGAGGCCTCGGAACCCATGAGTGCTTCGTCCGACTTGGCGCTCAGTACCAGTCGGTTACCCGGGTAAGTCAAGTACAACAAGATGTGGTAGTAGAGGTAGCGCACGTCGCGGTTCCAGTGCAGGAAGAGCCGCTTCAGGTGTTTTGCGAACAGTTGTGTGAGTTGTACCTGCACTGTGACGGAGAACCGTGTAAAGTGCTTCAGCAGGAACAGCTCCGTCGTCTTGAGGATCTCGAAGTGCTCTGAACTCAACAGACACGTAAACACATAGCGCATTGTCTCCACATCGGCGTACGCCTGGGATTTCTGAGGCTCGTTGCGTGGGATAGTAGCGGCAGTGTTTGACAGGGGTCCTGAGCTTTCGACTCGTTCACGAAGAATGCCGGGAACTCTACCACCAACTTCTCCATGTACTTAAGGCACAACACGACGTGGTGCGGAATCATGTAATTCGTGGACTCGAGGATAGCCATCATGTAGCTGTGGACGAATCCTACGTTCTCGTGCATCATGTTCATCAACTGGACGGTATAGAAGGCGTTTAGAGTGTTCACTTCGTCCAGACCCCCATCTATGAGCGTAAAAGACTCGCGGAAAAGCTGAGGTTCCTTGTTATTTTGGACTTGCTCTTCAGCTTCGTCTTGCCACGTGGGTTCACGTTGTTGGAGCTCGGTCTGGAACTGCTTCTTGGTGATCGCCAGCGCCGCGTCCATAAGCATGTCCGAGCCAGGGATGAATTTCCACTCCGTGCATCCAAGAGCTTGCTGCCCTGTGAGCTGGTTGAAGATCTGCGCAAGCACCAGCATGCAGCCATCTGTGTCCCCCATGAGTTGATCCAGCAGCTGCACTGAAGACGCCCAGCGCTCCTCGCGATTTATGGTCGCGAGCAGATTTTGGCACTGGGGGTACATACTGTGATGCCAAGTGAATGGCGTGAGGCGCAAACGGTCGTCATACACGGATCTGCCACGCCCGCGCGTGTTAGCAAACGTCATTGAAGCCGACCGCGAACTGCTGAACGAGTTCGAAGGAACCAGACTGACCAGGTTATTCAGCATGTAACCCCGCAGTCGCGGTACTCGCACGTAACTGGTAGCTACCAACGCGGCCAGTAGATCCTGGTGCGGATCAAACGAGTTGAACGCAGCAGAACTGCTACTATTGCTGCCGTCAACGGGGCCGTGCACCGTCTCAAATGCGTACTGCAGTGTTGTCTGGTGCAACTCTAAGAACTGGTGCACAACATCGCACAGCCGAGTGCTGCGTTCTGTGCCCGAAGAGCGCTTGGTTTTGGACGGTTGCCGCACCTGTTTCGCCGACAGAGAGGCACGACCCCCATTAGAGTGCGTGGAAATACTGCGCGTGCGTTTCGAGTTTCTCGACAACCGACGCGACAGTCGGCCCACTCCATGTTTAGCTTCTTCCGTAGGCTTGTGAGTCTTACATCCGCCATGGGCAACAGCCACTAGTAATGCATCAAATTCCTGTCTCCTGATCACTAATGCTAGCAACGTCAGCGTCGCTTGTTCCAACAGTCTTCGCTTCTCGGCTGTTGCCACGAATGCAATGTCACGGGAGTGGGCAACTGTGTGTCTCGTCGTTGGTTCGAGCGCTGTATTATCCGCGAGCACATCCATAATCTGCATGCAGCACGTCCAGATCTGGAGCAAAGCTTTAGCTGCTGCCTCCAGCGGCACTGGCTTGCCGAACGTCGTCCCAACGTACTGGCAAAGCCGTCCGTGTCGTCTTCGGTCAGCAACATCGCGAGTCGATCGACGTATTTGGTGGACAAGTCTCCTCTCCATCTGCTGGATCTAGAACTACCGGAAAATGTATCGCGGCCTCCTCTGGTACTTGCTCGTTGTTGCTCTCCAGTCACCAGCGCCACCGATTGTTCTGACAATGCCCGCATCTGTCGGAACAAAGATGGAGGCATCATCACTGTGTGTGGCACTCCATCTCCGTCGCTCTTGAGCGCAAACACCCGAGCACCTGTGACGTTACGGAATCCACCGCTGTTTCTTGAGGATGAAGAGGATGTCGAGCATGTAGACGAACTGGAGTTTGACGTTACGGATCCACGTTTGGCATTCGCTTCTTCTATTTTGTGTTGTCGATGGAATGGTCGCAGTAGGCGCTTCACTGCTCGGGAGATCCCGCCATTTGTCATCTTGGGTTTCCTGTAATTGTTGCTTGGTGGCCAAACTGGCGGGTTCGATAATGAGGACGACAAGCTGTTGGCGCTGCCCTATGGCAGTTATCGGCCGTTGACGAGTGGGACCTACACTCCCGCTTCAACCTAGCCCCGTTTGCTGCGCATCGCAGACAAATGACTTGAAATTTGTAAGCCCTGGAGGGTCGCAAAACACACGCTCAACCGCCAAGGTAGCCAATCTGTGCACGTCAAGACTTGAGCCACAGTTCAGACCTAGAATCTAGCGTCGAGACAACTGAGGACAAAGGAGAAACTGGTGATACACTGCACTCATCGAGACCCACACAAGTTTCCTCCGTTTGCTGTGCATCGTGTAAATGTATTCGGCACTCAATCGTGCAAGCTGCTGGAGAGGAACCAGGTGGTAAAGCCCTAGCTCCGAGGTTCGGGGATTTGCCCATGCCATCATCTTTTGAACGTCGAGTTTAGACCCCAACTTAAGGCAGGCCTGCACAGGTCGTCTAGACGCAGGTGCACCTATTCTCGCCTAACTTCTGCGTCTGATGCTTCTGGTCGTGACATCGGCCCCTAGAGTCAAGCGCGACGTGGCGCATTCGGCACCCCATCCTGGTGATATGTGTGGAGCAGAATTGAAAGGATACCCACCCATTCGATGATTTCGTCCTCCTCACCAAAAACTGAAGATCTTTCACGTATCTCAGCCGTTCTTTAGATGTGCTACTTGGGTACAACTTGCAGACGAAGCAAGAACTTCGCTGTCTGAACGCCGTTAATCACGTAGTTACTCTTGATTCTTCTTCCCACTGTAGCCAAGACTCTGCGTGAGACCCGCCACAACTCAGCCGGGAGGGACCTCAACACGAAATCCACTGTGAAATGGGTACAGCCCCAGATAGCTTCACTGAGAACCAACTTCGCATTCGGTGGCGATCACCGACTCTGCGAGTCGGCGAACTCTGCTGAAGGTTGCGTGCCTTGACAGGCCCAGACGGTTTCCTGCAGGCACGACTGTGGTGGACGTTGCAGGGCCTTCAGTTGCAACGGTTAACGCCAATAGCACGAGTTATGAAACAACATCGTGACTCGACACGCACATGCTGACCAGTCGATTGAATTGGCAGTTTAGCAACAGCCCAAAGGAGGAAAATGAGTAATGCGATGTGTCCGTCGCTGATGGTGTCGCAACTACCAGATCCCGTTTGTTCCGTTCGCCATGTACGCTGCGGGTTAATAATGCCACATCATATAATACTGCGATGGCAACGCATCGAAGCGCGTTGGTTCTCTCCTCATCGCACCCGCCTTAATCTGTGACAATGTGCAATTTCAACTCCCGCTACTTGCCTAGAAAATTGTTCACGTCAATAGCTTGTGTGGAAGTTTTAGCCAATTGCCAGTCTCCGTTTAACTCATTGGCTGAAAACCAAAAATTTCCGGGTCAAAATGGCATCTGTCGATGCTGTCGTCGGTGCCGTCTTCGGCTCGTATGACGTCAAGAACGCCAAGCAATGGCGGGATGAAGACCTCCTATACCGAGAGCAACAGAAACAGTGGCGAGAAGATTCCATCCGTCGTGACTTGGAGCGAGAGCGCCGCGTGACGAAACTCGAAGGCGAGAAGCGACTAATTGATGCGCGACACCAACAGCTCCGCACTATCTCGCAGCTCACAGCTCTGTTGGCGTTCTTTTCCATTATGTTTATCCAAGAAATCAAGTCGTTAACTACCGAAACCAGTCGTCCGTTATTGGTGGTTTATGGGACTGTTGGGTGTCTAGAGGTGAGAAAGAATATTATTATTCAGTATTGTATAGATGTTTTTGGAGGCTGATAGTATTGTTTTGCTAGTTTCTTTGTATGCTTTTATGCAGTTTAACATGTACACTACTGCTGTTGGCGGTGACACGGTTCGTAACTCACACACTGGAAGGGGAGGTGCAGAGACTCTCGTCGGCAGAACTGGATTCAGTATCACCTTTCAATGACTGGTGGTTCAACAAGTGTGAGACGGGTGGCAACTGGCCTACCAATTGTTTCGAACCGGGGCGTCTTTTTTCTAGTGGGAATCGCACTGGCGGGCTGGGTTGTGTTTACCAAAGCGAAATCGACGACTGCAGCAACTGTCGTCTCAGTGCTTTGCGCGTATGGACTGTTGAACTACAATCTGCGGATTGCCAGCCGATGGAGATATCTCGTCAAGTCTCCCGAGCCCAGGAAAATTCGTCAACCGAGTGCAGCACAACTGTAGCTTATCTGCAGTTTATGGTGATTGAGGGGCCACCGATTGATGCAAAGAAGACACCAAGCGATTATTTACTGCAGATCGAGTTGAAAATATCTAGACCTGTTCCGGTCCATGAACACGTCACCCAGCTGAGATACCTATCGGTAGCCGTAGCTACAGCAAGTGGCGGGCACGAAGCAGCAACGAGCAAATACCAGCTGTGCAAAAACTGTATTGAAAATATGAAGCCAAGACCATGGAATAGTTGAACTTGACACTTCATAACTCTTATGAATATCATCTGTGTACGACTTCGTGCAAGGGTGGATACCCTCTTCAGGCAGCGCGTGCTTATTTTTGCTTAGCTTGATCGGCTTGTGGCCGCAGTCATGGGCGCGTGCACCGAAATTCCGTGCCAGGAACAACGTGCTACCAAATAGTGAGCCTGCAGTGATCGAGCAGTCAGCGATGGGGCCCGTGACCACCACAGGGTGCAGTGAATGCCGCATCGTGTAGAACGCGAAGCCACCCTGACGGCCCTTGAGCGATGCAAAGCAGTGCGTAAGCGGCAGAGCCTCTACCCGAACAGAAATCTTGCCCGTAGCAGCGTCAATGTAGGTCATCTGGCGCAGGTGCAGTTCCTGAGCAGGATCTGCCACTGCCTTGACGATCTGCTGCTTTAGCGGCTCGCTCGCCTTCACTAGATGCTCTATCAGGTATTCGTAGCTCCACGCACCCACTGCATCCTCGCTACCCGACACGGTAGCGCTCTCTTCCACGGGCTCTGGATGTCAACGTCCTTGATCTCCGTGTCGAAGCCCATCTCACGTGCGATCATGATGGCCTTCTTGGCGCTACGTACGCCCATAACGTCGTCCACGATGTCGCGTACCGTGAACTCATTCTTGTACTCGGTTATGAGGTCCTTCATCATGGCCGACAGATCGGCCTGGGCCGGATCTGGTAGTGCAAATACGGCGTCGAACAAGGCGTGCAGGAAGCGACTGCCCGAGTATTCCACGCGTTGAATGTCGTCGCCCGTCTGAATGAAGTTCTGGATCGTGTTGAAAATGGGCACACCAATGGCCAGCGTCGCCTCCGGATCGAATGTAAGCTCGTTCTCGATTGACATCTCCTGCAAGGCGTGGTGCTGCGCCGTCGAGGCAGACGCAACGTTGATATTGGACGTCATGACGTGCACCTTGCGGGCTAACCATTGCGGGTATAGGTCCTTGACGTGGTGTGAACTGTTCGAAACGTCGATGATAAGCCAGTGCGGCAAGTGGTCGGCGCACACATGATCTAGGAACTTATTCTTCTCAAACGACACGAATTCGTCCTTGCGGGACGCAAGTGCCTCCTCAGTAATGTCGCCATCGGAGTCCAGTAGCATCTTCGATGTAATGTGTGTGCCAATTGCACGAACGCGGATATCCACATTGAAGCGCTGCTTCAAGAACTCACGCTGCTGGTGGTATTGCTTTAATAGAGCAACGCCAATGCTGTTGGTCTCGTTCTCCTCGAACTCGAGGCCTATCAGACCGATGGAGATGGTCTGGTCCGACAGAAAAAAGGACGAATGCACGGCACGCAGCGCCGCTGCCGAGTCCTTGTAGTGCACAACAGCAGAAATGTTGCGCTCTGATGATCCCTGCGAGATAGCAAGCACGTTGATTTTCGCACGACCCAGGGCGCCGAAGAAACGGGCGCACACACCAGGGGTTTGATTCATCTGGTCACCCACCGCGGCAATGATGCTGACCGGTGCAATGTACTCAGCCTTATCAATGTGCCCCACGTGGATCTCCTTGAAAAAAGTCTCGTTGATCACGTCCTTGGCCACCTCGGCGCAGTCCATGGGCACAGCAAAACAGATCGAGTGCTCCGAACTGGCCTGGGCAATAAGCACCACGTTCACCTTGACACGATCCAGGGCGCTGAATAGCCGCGACGATGTACCGTGCACACCGACCATGCCGCTGCCTTCGATGTTGAACAGCGCCAGGTCGTCCACCGTGGAAAAACCACTGACAATGTTGCGTGCAGTGGGGCACCATTGGACATGGTGCGCTGAAGCTTTACGCGCTTGCGGTCGAAAATTTTCGTACCTGGATGTTCCGGCTCGAACGTATTCCGGATGTAGATAGGAATATCCTCAACAATGGCAGGTGCCATGGTCTTCGGATGGATTACCTTGGCACCGAAGTACGCAAGCTCCATCGCCTCCTGGTACGAAACCTCTGGCAGGATCTGTGACTCGGGCACACGTCGCGGGTCCGCACTCAGCACACCGCTCACATCCGTCCAGATCGTCACACTGCTGGCATGTAGCACACGGCCACAGATAGAGGCCGTGAAGTCACTTCCGTCGCGCTTCAGCGTAGTCATCACACCCTCCACTGTGCTGCAAATGAAACCCGTAATGACCAGGTGTGTTAACTCCTCCTCTCCACTCTTCAGAATGTCCTGCATCTTTTGTGTGGACAGATCGTATTGCACCACCGGTCCGTGCTCATTGTCAGCTTCGACAGTCAAGAAATCTCTGGCGTCGACAAACTTGAATTGATGTTTCTTGCCATCCTGCAGCGCCCTTTGAGACAGTACAGCTGTAAGGACTTTAGCCGACCAGATCTCGCCGTGACCGGAGATAAACTCCACCACGTTCTCGTTGTACGCCTGCATGATAGAGATGGAGCGCAGCAGCTCCGAGACCGACACGAGGTCCCGTTCAATGGCCTTCTCAATAGGCTCGCCCACCTCTGCAGGCAGCAAACTGCTCACCACATCGTGGTGTTTCTTACGGATTGTGGCCAGGATCTCATCGCACTCTGCAGTGCGTCGCTGCTTGGCCAGTTCCAGCAACGAGATGAGCAGATCGGTGACCTTGGGCTTGCCGCCGATAGCAGAGACCACCACAGCCACACGAGGAGCGTTCACTGCCGACACAATGTTCGCCACCTTGGCGAAGCAATCGGCGCTGCCCACCGAAGTGCCGCCGAACTTATGAACCACGAACTTGTCTGCCATTGCGCCTTGTCACCGACGGAGCAATTAGGTAAATGACTGGGCGATAGATGTGAGGAGTATAGAACCTGTACAATTAGATACTTTAGTCAGAGACGAGACATAGAATAAGTTAAATATCCGAATGTATACTATGTAAATGAATACCCTGATATAAACAATGACTGACGTGGAGGGCGCTTGGACGGGACGCGACGTATGCGCATTCGCGACCACAAGAAAAAGCTGTGGCAACATGAACATGCCACCATGGCTCCCATGGGCATTGCCAAGCGAGTAAGCAGGTAAAAACGCATGGCGGATCTTCCGACAACATGCTGTTCAATGCATTGCCTCAATGACAACAACACTCAAAGTACAGGGTCATCATCGTGCCTGCAGCAGCCAAATGGTTATGAATTGTTCTGGTAAATTAGTGTGCCGGTAGCGACGCGTCTGTCGGTCTGTTAGCTGGTGATCCAGACCCATGAGACTCTGGGAACCGAATGAGGTATCGCCAGCGACTGGCAATGCATAGCTCCAAGTAGGCGATGCCCATTCCGCACAGCACTGTCATGGAGACGGCAATTGACAGCCACTCGCCGAAGACTGCCCAACCGAGCAGTGCCACCTCACTTAGAAATAATGTCAGCCCCACTCTAAAGAGATTGTAAGCTAGCACCCACTCGTGTTCACACTTGCGCAGCCACCAGTCGTAGAAGGGCGACACGACGTCCAGCTCAAGGCGGACAGCTGATGCACCTCGCCCTCTAGTGTGTGCGTCACGAACCGCGTCAACGCCAACAGCAGCGCCGTGCACGTCAACATGCACGTTAACATGACGATAAACTGCAACAACAACAGACAACAACAAGTACCAGTTTAAAACAGCGTTCGAGTCAGCCGAGGAACTTCGTTAAGAGGTAGGAAGTGTCATGACGCACCTCTAGACAGCAGACTGCGCCATACGCCACCATTACAGCCTGGTTAGTGGTATTAATCTGAACCTCCACGATTGTGGACATGGTGAAGCCTGCTAACAGTGCGGAAAGCTGTGAAACGGCCGCCAACTGCTTGTGACGCGCGTCGATAATGCGCTTCTCGTTCTCGAGTTTGAAGACGCGACGTTCGCGCTCTAAGTCGGCGCGACGCCACTCATATTCGCGCTGGATGGCGTCCTCACGCCACTGTTTCTCCTGCTCACGATGGAGGAGGTCCTCATCCCGCCATTGCTTGGCGTTCTTGACGTCGTACGACCCGAAGACTGCGTCCACCACGGCACCCACTGCTGCCATACTGTCCCGGTGTCAGTAAAGTGATCAAATTGAATTAGTGACAATATGTTAGTGACATATTCCCCGTTTGAGTGACAATACAGTATTTATGGATCGAAAAGATTGCTACTTTTGTGATAAGGACAGGACTGTTATCAGGGTCGTCAGATGTATCCATCTTCTTCAACATGATGAGCATCGACATATGAATGGTAGCAGCAACCGTCTAGAGAATGCCCGAGAACTGCGTAAATTGAGCTAGCATTAGCATTAGCATTATCATAGCTGCTGCAATACTATGCTGATCCCGGCTTCAAACGTCGCTGATCGCACTGTTCGCTCAATCTTCTCGAACGACTTCTCGACGATGATCTGCAGATCCCATGCAAACGGCCGCGCTTTAGTGACGGAAGTATACCTTTGTTATTTAGCTGAGCTAGAAGCTGAACTTCTAAGTCTGCATATATAGATGTATGATGTACACTGGTTAATGGCGCGACTGAATTTCGTCGTAGCTTGCTCCACTCTTTGTCGTTATCATTGTCATTGCCAACCGCGCCCATCTCCCTTTAACATTTAGTTTTTCTCTGCCCTTTCAAGGGCATACCGATACAAGCTCGGTATTCATCGACCCGGGTAATCACGGCAATCACTTTGCATACAAACTTCAAGATGTCAAGTCGGCCCAGACCCGCCTGGAGCAGCTCATTTCTCGAGTTCCAGTCCAAGGTCCGAGCAGCTCCAGCGAGCCCCAAAGAGAGAGAAGGATGGCCAAGAAGCGTCGCGCTTCCACGTCGACTCCTACAAAAGGCATCGCCCGCCGCTGTGGCCATGAGCTCCTCACCCTTCCCGTACCCGTCCCCTGCCACGCCCTCACCCTCCAAGCGTCGCAATGCTCCCTCTCGTGTACACACAATACGCTCAGGTGTCGCAGCCAGCACTCGCTCACAACTCATCGTCGGGTCACTCCCTGTACTATCTCCACCACTGAAGAAACGCGTCACGTCGCGACGAAGCGCGAAGGCCGTGAAGCTGCAGCTGAATGAGGACGAAGACGAGTATCAGACGAACTGCTACCAAGGGACGGAGACGAATGAGGACGAAGAGACCAAACTCCAGCTCATTAAACCAGACCCCTACCTTCCTGATGCCTATCAGAGACGCGCTACAGTGCTGCGGCACGGAGGAAGCTTCTTTGACGCAATGCTGACCAGAGTAAGAACGTTCTAGCATGAAACATGTAGATGTAGAATTGTTGAAGAGACGTTTGGTAAGTGATGTGTTTTGTGTGTGTGTTGTGCTGGTGTAGGCCAGAGTACACCACAACCACAGCGAGTTCATTGCGCCCAAGCGCTGGAGTTTGAGAAGCAGTTTTATCTCTGGACGAGAGCAGGACGTGTAGGATGTGCAGGGAAGACCACACTTACAGGCCCATTCCCGAGTGCGGAGAAGGTGGTGCTGGAGTTCTGTACACTGTTTGCGTCAAACACCAATTGTGAATGGGAAGAACGCCATGCGCTGCGATACCAGGAAGGAAGTTACACGTGGATTGAGCTGGACTACTCTACCGGAACACCCTATTCGAGTCACTCACGTCAGCACTGACAGACAACCAGGGAGAAATGGATAATGCAGACAGCTTTCGAGATTTTGACCTGGTGCCGACGTCGCCACCGCCGCTCCCGCTGACCTCGACGTCCACTCGCAAGCGCCGTCGAGCTGCCATCTGGACATCGTACTCTTCTGCTTCCTCTGTGACTCCTGCAACACCGACGACTACGACACGTCGGTCACTGAGCTCGCAGTTTGACTGGCTGTATTCAAGTTCCGAGAGTGATGCTGCTAATGGTGCCACGACGGAGACATCACCGTGCGCGACAGCACCACCCTCGCTCCTGCCCACCGAGCTGCAGGACTTTTTGACCCTCGTTGCCGACCACACAGAGCTGTCGTATGCCTACACGGTCACTGACGACCTGCTGGGCGACGCCATCATGAAGCTGCCACTTGGTCGCCTGTCCAAGACAACCATTAAGCGCGTACGTCAATGTTGGATCACATGATTTCGTATGCTACCGAGAGGTTGGGCCGTTTTAACTAATTTGTTGCTGGATCCATAGGGCTACGAGACCTTGGAGGAAATCTACGAGGCGCTGCAGAGCCGACAGGCGTCTCGCACGCGATTGACGAACCTTAGCAGTCATTTTTACTCGCTGATCCCGCACCACTCACGGTTAGAGGTGATCGATACCATGGTGAAGTTGGGTAAAAAGGTCCAGCTCATGGCTGAGGTTGGTGCCAGCGTGCGCGGCATGGCCCACGAATCAGTTGCTCGCCGATGTGCATCGAGAAATTATCTGGATGAGTGTTATGCGTTGCTAGACTGTGAGTTGTGCCCCGTGCAGCGCTCGGACCCCGATTACGCGCTTATTCAAACATACATCCGTAACTCGAACTGCTGCGGCCGCAAACAAGATCGACTGCAGTTGCTGTCCGTATTCCGAGTAGAGAAGAGAGCAGGAGCAGCGTTTCGAGCCCTTCCAGAAATTTGCCAACCGACGGGTAAGGATTTGCGTATGTTGTGTTTATAATTTGGTTTGTCGATTGCTTGTATTGCTGAGCCGGTGGCGCTAACCGCTGCTGCGGTCTGCTCCATTGCCATAGATTCTGTGGCACGGCAGCCACTTGGCAAACTGGTTGGGCATCTTGACGGAAGGGCTACGCATTGCGCCGCCCGAGGTAGCGTCAAACGGACGAACTTTTGGTAAAGGGTTATATTTCACGGACAAGGTGACGAAAGCGCAGGCGTATTGCCACTGCCGACCCACCAATGGCCACAACCAGTGCGTGTTCGCTCTGAGTGAAGTGGCGCTGGGCGAGAGCAAGGAGATGCTGAACTCGGATGATAATGCGAAGCAGTTTGTACACACGGCGGCTGGTGGGCGCGCCAAAGCAGGTTACTACCACAGCTGCAAGGGCGTGGGTTCGTGCCGCCCGGACTCCGCTGGTGAGGTTGCGGATACTCATGGTGCAATTTGGCCTGTGGGTAAACCAGTACAGCCTGAGGAACGAACGGGGCTGCACCACAGCGAGTATATCATTTACAACCCGAACCAGACACGCATGCGCTACATTGTGTTGGCCCGGAGCCCTTATTGACCACGATCGTCACACCCGCAACAATCGAGTTGAGTGCACGAATGAGAGTGTTTAGAGTTTGACTGTTGTCTTCTCCTGTACCTCGGGGACACGCAGACGAGGACTTTTGAGCTGCTGTCGGGAGAGCATGGAGTAGTGTTAATCCAAATACATATCGTTGTGTGTATCCGAGAGCTTCTTGCGCCATGCCATCAGTCAAACCAGGAGATGGCAAACGCAAGCAAGGAAGATGACATTAGCCTTACTGCTCTTGGTCGGGGGTAACTCGCTAGTGTCGACCTTACTGCGCTTTTGGCTCGCGCTGTGATAGCGTTAAGACGCTCCACGAGCGGCGGGTGGCTGTAGTGGTAGGCGCTGTATAGCTTATCCGGGTTCATGTTGGACAGGTTCTCGATTGCGAGCTTGGTGAGTCCCGACTTGAGAGCAATGTCGTGGCCCAAATCCACAGCAAACGCATCGGCTTGGAACTCATTCTTGCGCGTGTTCAGCGTGATAAGGAAGGACAGCACATGCTCCACTGGAGCCCACATCGTCTGCGAAAAGAGCAGAAAACCGATGATCACAGGCTTGGCCGAGTCGCCAGCAAATCCAAAGCTCGCGAACAACTCGGCGTCGTTCATGCAGAGACCAAAGACGTAGAAGGACGCCAGAATATACGCCTGCTGAATCACAAAGCCCTGCGCCGTGTGCCAAAGCTTCCAGTGGCCGAGTTCGTGACCCAGCACAGCAACAATCTCGTCGTGCGTAGCTTGCTCCAGCAGGGTATCAAACAGCACAATGCGTTTACTCTTGAAGAAGCCAAAGAAGTAGGCATTGCTGTGGCTAGAGCGCTTAGAGCCGTCGGTGACGAAGAGCTTGGTCAACGGGAAGTTGAGACTCGCAGCCAACGCCTCAATTCGCGTTCGGAGCTCGCCCTCTTCCAACGGCGTGAACTTGTTGAACAGTGGCATGATCAGCACTGGGTACAGTGTCATCATAATGACTGAGAAGACGAAAAGGAAGGCCCACACATACATGTAGAAGTACTCTCCACCCCATCTGATCACGTAGATCAACGCAGCCGTGACTGGGAATCAATGGCAATAAACAGCAAGAAGCTCTTGATTTTGTCCATGAAGAACAGTCCCAGTGTCTGTTTATTGAACCCATGACGCGACTCCACCACGAATGTCGAGTAGAGTCCAAAGGGGATGCCCATCAGAGTGTCTCTCACCGTCGTGAGAGTCAGCAGCATCAGCGCTCGGTAGATCTCGTTGTCAGCGTCCAGTCCAACAGCCACAAGAGTTTGGCCACTGATTGTCCACATAAAAGGCAAGTAGCCCAGCAGTAAGAAGACTGTGGCTTCCAACTGGTTGTAGGCGCCATGGATGAAGCCGAACGTGCTCTTGTCCAGTCCATACGCTCGACTCTTGTCGAATTTGGACAGCGTGGCCTCCAGAAGCGTCGTCTCCTCCTGTTTTTCTCCGTCTCCTCCTTTTCTTCGGCATCACCGATATTATCTGCCTCTGTCTCTGCCTCTGTTGCTTTCTTCTTGATCTGGTAGCTGCCGAGGCCTTCGATGGCTTCTTCGAGAGGCTTGGGGAACGTCGCGTCGTGTAGTTTACGGTGCTGTCGGACGTCCAGGTACGTCTCGAAGAGGTACACGAGCGTCATGAAGAGCAGTGCGCCTTGGAAGTATGGCACAGCGCTGGCGCTGGGACGCCAGCCAGTCTCCGTGAAGTACGGCGCCTGCCACCACGAGAGCTCCGACATGATGGCTGTTGGGTATTGTAGTGATCGACACGTGTGGACTATTGTAGAATGTGGAGCGTTCCAGAAGAGAATGTAGAATGATATGTGGAGTGTTCCTACTGATCGATCTACATTCATTTCTAGAACGTAGCTGTTTGACCAGCAAAATCAGGTAGGAAAGTGCGAGCAGCTCTGATGTCGCGCGGATGGCGCGCTTTACCGCTGGTTTGCAGCGCCTCCAAGGGCCCTGGACAGAAACTAACGGTGTCAAACGACGCGCGAGACGCTCTTCTATCGATTCGTACCGAGAAAATTGGTGTGTTGGGGCTATTTGGACCGCCAGCGTCCGGCAAACGACTGCTACTTAACACCCTTCTGACCCCTGCAAGCGTCGATTTTCAACCGTTTCTACGCCCCAAAGCGACGTTTTGCTGTGGCTATGGCTGCCTGACACTGATGCACTGCAGACTGGAGAGAAAGCACGGCTGGTGCTGACCAGTGGGGCGTTTAACGCGACCGAGAGCGGCCAAGAGCAATCCAAACAGACGCTCGCTTTGCTGCTGTTGCTGTCGTCGCTACTACTGTACAATACAGACGGAGAGATAGATACTGAAGCTGTTGAAAGCCTCAAGTGGCTGGAAAACGTGGCGAAGATGCTCAGGATCAAAGCCACGCAGGACGAGGAGTCTGTGGGTGAGTGAGTCTACATAGTCAGAACAGCTCTCTCTCTCTTCTCTTCGACCCACTTTGTTGCTGACTTACTATTACTGCTTTGTTTTGCTGCGTTCTAGCTAGCAATTTCCATGATTATGCACCTAAGTTTGTGTGGCTGGCGAGGAATTTCAAGGTCAAATGGCTCAAAGGTCCTAATGGGGGAAGCTGACGCCGAACGAGTACTTGGAAGGTTGTTTAGCTCCGGAAGCAGGATATGGAGAAGCTGCTACAAACGCAACATGCTGCGCATGTACATGGAGTCGTACTTCCCTGTGAGGGACTGTGTGGCACTCAGTCGTGCGGTGGAAGGCAATGGGACGGAACCTGTGGAGCCTGGGACTGCGAGGAGTGACCTGCGCTCACAGTTTGTCGACACCGTTGATGATGTGTATGCGAATTATCTGTCCGAAAAGGCTCAGCACCTTCCACCAAAGGGATTGATGGGCCACGGGCTGCGTTCGGAGCAGTTTGTTGCGGCGTTGGATGCGTACGTGGAAGCAATGAACTCCAACCAATTGCCGACGATGCAGAAGGCTTCGAACTCGCTATTGGAGCAAGAAATTACCCAGGTCTTTGAAATGGCAAAACAGACGTACAAGACGAAAGTTAATGCGACGAGGGGCTTCGAAAGTGGAGGTGAATTTAGCAAAGGCCAAGACAAAGCGGCTGATGCACGTGAGCTACAAATTGCGCATCTCCGTGGTGTGCAGACGGCTATGGCGCACATTCGTGAGGTGCGCTCCAACCTGCCAGAGAACCTACAAAAGACGCTGTTTAAGGATAACCTGGCGCAATGGGGAGCACAAGTAAAGCGCGACTTTCAGGACACCTTGGATCGTAACACCAAACTGTCTGCGGAGATCTGTACCAAGATTCTCGAGCGCGTCCTACCACAAAATCTAGAGGCGATGGCCACGGAACTCAGTGCTAGATCACGAGAGGACTTTTCCGATGGTTTGATACGGTTGTTGACGCAATATAAGTCAGATTTGCGGAGCGCTCTGGACGAGTACGCACAGCAAAGCAACGGGCCGGCGGTAGATACCTGTCTAGAGGAGGCTTTGACACAGTCCGTCTGCACATCCATCCAGAAATGGGGGACAATGGTGCTTCGGCAGTACCAAACGCATATGCGTAGCTGGCAAGAGGAGCATGCGCAGCTCGAGAGTGCGTACGAACTTGCCCAGACCCAAGATGCGGATACAACATGCTCCACGAACGAACACAAGCGCTTACACGAAGAGCAATTAGCTCAAGCTACGCAGGAGCTTTCGGACCTGCGTCGGGTGCTGCACAGCGAGCTTAACGCCAAAAAGAGCGAACTCGAGCGTTTGACGAGCGAGATCTCAACCATGAACCTGAAACACGACATGCGAGTGAAGAACGCAGAAAGTGACTTGGCATGGTCTCGCAGTCGCACCGAGGACTTAGAGAAGACCATAGTGGCGGAGCGCCAGCGCAAGGAGGAGGCTTCCTCGGGAAGTGCGAAACGAGTCTTGGAAAAAGAACGCAGCTTTCACCAGGAAGAGCGATCGTTGCTGGTGGAGCAGAAAGAGTTGATGGCTCAAACTGTTGGCTTGGAGCGCGAATTCGTGCAAAAGAAGACAAAGCACGTTCAGAAAGTGTTTGCTCTGCAAAACGATCACGCCAAGAAGGTGGACGGTGTGAAGGCCGGGCAGTCTAAGTTCGAGCGTCAGCTCAAATCGCAAGCGAAGACCTGCGCTCGCTCAAACTCGCGCACGAAAAGGAGAAGAAGGTTGTCCAAGCTGAGAGTACTGCTCTGGATAAAGAGTTGGCGGCGATTCAGGATAAACTGGCAGTGCTTGCAGCTGAACAGGAGGCAGACAGGGCCTCTGCTGCTGCTAATCGTGATTTCTTTAAGTCGTTACCCATGATCCCGCTTCCGCTGATGCAAGCTCCTGCGGCTGCTGCAGGTGAAGAGCAGCCGGCGAGGCGCGCCTCGTTGTCCTCAAGGCGATGAAACCATCGGCTCCTTCCCGGTCCGTCTCCTTCGATGATACTTCCACGAGCTCTGCCAGTCCAATCACCCGAGCTGATGTCCCGCAGAGCAATGACATGTGTAGACAATCCTGAACAACAAGCGAAGCACCCACCACTAACCAGTATCAGCCTTAGGCCCTAGAACCTAGAACCTAGCCATTGTCCATTACGTCTAAAGAATTGCTGCTTCCAAACGCATTAGCTCGAGTCCTACAGAAATAGCGGGCGCGCTGAGGCGAACTGCGTTGCAGTTTCTGTCAGCAGTTTGTTTGGTTTAGTCCGCTCGAAGTATCTCTTGAATGCCTCGCTTTGATCTAAGTTGATCGATCTGGTAGAGAAGAACAAGGTGTGGACATGCCTGAGGGCAGCTCTACGGCAGTTGCGTGCTTGGTCGCGACAACCTCGGGTCGCATCCTTCTGTTGTGGGATCAGGATGCCACGCTGCCGTTCCAATTCCCACAGCTTGCAATGCTGCTCGCCAGCCTTTTTCACTTCTCACAAGCTCAGTCGTTTTGCCATCTCGAGCTGCAGAACGGCTTCACATTGTTGATCTCCTCAGACGTGGATGCACAAGTCTCAGTCGCCGTCATTTGCACCACGCCACCATCAAAACGAGACGAGCTTGAATTCTCCACATCAGTTGCGCCACTGCAGCTCGGGCGATTGAAGAGTTTGCTGGTACTGCAAGAATTCGTGCGTTGCTATCGGAACGACATCGAACGACTGGCTGAAGAGAGTCTTGAGCAATCCAAACTCATGGCGGAGCAATACACCCTCACGAACGCACTGGACGGGTTTGAAGAAGATTGTGACGGCACGCTGGACGAGTTCGTCGCTTTTCAAAGCGGGTTCGTGAGCCTTGTGATGGAGATAACTGCTCGAGGTATCTTGAACTCGACCTTGTCGTGGAGACAGACCTTGGCATCGAATTGTTCGACAGTTCGCCTGGCAAGAGGGTTCCTCATGAACGCAGAGACCGGCGAGGCGGTGTACTCGACTCATCCTGATCCAAACGCTGGATTCTTCGGAGATTGCCACGAACTTAACCCACTTCATAGCAGCACGAGAGTCGAGCAAATGCTCAAGCGCGTCGCCAAAGCTCTGCATGGAAGTGCTTCCATCATAAACAACGTCACTGGGGAAACAATACTGCAGATGCCGCTGTTGTCGTGAAATTCAAGCGCGTCTCCGCTGGCAAGCTAAACGAGTTATTCGTCGCTTTCCGCATGCTTCCGGTGAGGCTTACTTGATTTACCCTGTGTTGTTTGCCTGATTGTACACTTGTATGGACTCTAACCAGTTTCCGCCATGCTGCGTTTGACATGGGCGAAGACCGGGACTTTGCTTCAGGTGTCGTCTTCTACGGCGTTAACGCGTCTTTCCGGGGCCGAGAAAGCGAGTTACACTCTTCGGGGAAACTCCAGCAAGCCCTTGCAGCGCATTCAAGCGGCAAACGAATGCTGAACATTCTCCAAGATCCATCGGTAGATATCGAGCTTCAAGTCGGCACCGACGGCGCTCTTGAGGTAGTATGGGACGCAATGTGCTTACTAGTACGGCCGTTAGTGCTGACTTGGTCTGTCACCACCGGTGCAGCTTCCGTCTCTAGTGGTCCCACCATAGCCACATGTGCCAAACCAATCGTCGCAGTACCGCACGCGAAGCAAAACGTAACCCCGAGGTTGCCAGAATACACAGAACAAACCACAGATAGAAGAAACAATAAACAATAGATGCGCATTTACGCAATTAGGCCACTCATACATGAAGCAGCAAGTAGAGCAACCTGCTACTGGTGTGTCAGTTTCACCACCAGCACTACCGCGACGAGGATGATGACGAGGTTGAAACACCGTCGTCATTGACGTCTAAGTTGTCCATGTAGCGCACGATTGCACGGTAACGGAACTCGCCCTCCCTACGCATTTGGCCATGTTCCATGTTATCCAAATGGTCTTTCACGAGCGCTAGCAGCCCCACCAAATAGTTGCGCGTCACCTCGGGCGTCTGCATTTCAAAAAGTTCATGTACTGTATACCAGCAATGTTCGCATAACAAAAGCAATTATGAACAGTGCGTTAGACTCCCCATCACAAAGTAATACAGGGTGCATTCATCAAACGAACCGCTTCCAATATTTCCAGGAAGAGCGGGACTTGGCTGGATGTTGTGCCACTGATTGCATCCGCTATACGTAGAGACCGCTGAAGGCATTCTAGTACGCGCTTGCCGTCCTGCTGACATGGGTGCTGTTCACCCAACATAGGACGCATTGTGCACGTGAAGTGTTAGTTGGTTTAGCTAAGGCATAATCTCCAATAAAACCATCCCCACTTACCCAGAAGAGGTGCGCGCAGTTGAGTACCATTAAGGCCTGCTCATTCTTTTTAAGCAGGCGCGCAGCATATTGCGTGGTTTGGTGGCGAGCACCTCGTAGTTTGCGCTTGAAAGGTTGCGCGTGGCGCGGAGGGTTGCCACCATCAGCTCTAGTGCACGCCATTGCTCACGGGCAAGGGTAATCTGGTCTTCGTAGACGATGAACGCCTGCGTAATAAACTCGTATGCGACAGCCTCGAAGACGCAGCCGTCGGCGACAAGTGCGCATTGCAGGAATAGGTGGACACAAGGAACGGAGTGTGCATCCTGCTTGGAGGCCAGGGCTGTAACCATTTCGTGCACAGGTGAAGCACTTCGCGAGGTGTTGTTACAAAGCTATTGGGCTTCTCCGCTGCCGTCGATCCCACCGATTCCGCCTCGGTCTTCTGGTCTTGAGACTGCGTCTTCTCTTCGGAACGACTTGCTAGGTCTCTGACAAGTGTCAGTGACTGATAGATTAGTGGTACAAGCGTAAAGCGGATACGGAATACACCGCCTTGTCCAAACGCGCGCCGCGCCACGGACAACACGCGAAATTTGACATCGAGGTCGTCGTTGGCCACGAGGTGCATCACCTTTGCCAAAGTTTGCTGCTCAGCTTCAAATATATCAATGCTCTTGTTTTTCCCTGTTTCGGTCGACGTTGCTGTAAGTGAGGGTGTCTGTAACTCGTTCGGGTCATCGCGCACCAGTGGTGCTAGCAATTGCAGTAAAAGCTCCATCTGCTTCTCGTCACGAATACGTTCATGCCGCGCAAGTAGGACACGAATCCACACAAGTGCCACATCCTTCCACGCACGTCGCCATGGCATCAGTGCTAGCAAGTCGTGAAGCGCCGGGACTTGCATGAGTTCCGTGATTGACAAGGCACGGAGAAGGGTTAGCGAGAGTGACTCCACCTGTGAGATGACGAGTTGATATGCTTCCTTGTCCTTGTCGACACGCCACGCTGTCCGTTCACGCAAGAATGCTAGACAACCAGATACTACTTGCTGAAGCGATGCCATCGTCTGTGGGCTTTGTTGGCACCGCCACCCAGCCACGCGAGAGTAAATGTGGTGAATGTCACAAAGAAGGACAGTACCGAGGATAAATGGGCGTCGCCACCGTTATCACTCTGAGATACACCACCACCACTTGCATATCTCGATGAACGCAGCAGCAGCTTCGATACCGTGGACATAACTAATCGGAACATTTTGAGTCCCTTTTCCTGCTCCTGCTCGAATTTATTGCGGTCCTCTGATTGTGTATCTTGTTGCCCCGTGCTGGTTACAGTGTTCTTTGACTCTCGGAACTTAGTGAGCCTCTCCAGTAGTGCCGCCAAGATGAGCGAAACGTCAACGTCAGGCTGAAGTTTTCCCAAGGTTTCCAGTAACCTTTCCAGATTCTGCAAGTGGAACTCGTCCGGAAATACTTGAATGATACAATCCAACAGGTATTGCTGTGCCATGCAGTCTTTGCACCCCAACACAACCTCGTCCAGTAATCGCGGCAGCACCTGGTCCGCATACACACTGTGAGTGACTCCTTCCATCTGACTGAGTCGCACAAGACTTGCTCCAACAAGCAGCCGCAGCTCCATCCGCTCTTCTCCCGAACAATTTTTGGTCTTGAACCTCCAATTTTCTGGTGCTGCAGTCGAATCCAGAGTTGATTGGTTTCCCGTAAGTTTTGCAGCAAGAAGTTGATCGCATCGCTAACGGAGCCTCCGCCTGACTGCTCGTAAATGGAGCCTGAATCCGGCAGCTTATCACGGACACTGAGCGACAGATAATGCCGCAAGAAGAGCCCACGCAATGGGTACTGCACTCCTTTGTCATCTCCACTAGATCTGTCAGTACGTCACGTGCTGGGGCTTCGAGACTTGATGTACACGGCACCCACAGCCACCAGCAAATATCTAACCATAAAAATAATAGTAATAGTACAATAAGATATGGAAAAGTATTAATAAATAAATATCATTGTGACAGCGTCGTACAGCCGTGGAAGGACGTTGCCGCTGCTCTGGACGCGCTCGTACAGCGCTCGCATGGACGCACCAGCCTGCTGCTGCTCCTCTACGTAGCTCTCGAAGTGTCGAAGCTCGTCCAGTACCTGCATATCTGTCCGATAGTATTAGTATATGATATAGTAATAGCATATTGTGTCAAGATTCGTACAGAGCTGGTAGTAATTCTTGGGGGACAGCAGACTCGTGCGCAGCTCGCGCAGCACCTCGGCCGCGCGTTTTAGCACAGCCGGCTGGTCGGCAGAGTCGATAGCGCGCTGCATACGGAAGCCTTGGTCTCGGACAGTCTGCAGCGCCTCGCGAAGCAGGTCCTGCTCGCCCTGCTCGTCCAGCACGAAGTCGTTGCTCGCCATGGGAACGCGAGAATTTGAACAAGATATGATCTGATTCCAAGTTTTTAACGAGATTCTTATCAGATTAAAATCTGAATCCTTTGTATATATCATTTCATTTCATATGATAGATATATAATATATGATAGATATCATATCAAACGATAGATATCATATCATATCATATAACCTCATATGATAAATAAATAGAATTAGTATATAGAATCAAATCAAAGGTTCACATGCTGTACGCTGCCTTGAGTGATTGTGGCATAGATTTTTTACGTGCTAAGCAGTAGACAGCGGCATTGACACCCGGAAATGGTATCAAAGTTAAATGCAGTAAGGAATTTTAACCACCTTGCCCCGAGAATGACTGGCATTCTCAATAATCATGAATGTTTTTATCGGAAATTAATGCGACTTGGTCCAGCGGCTGTGCCGCATAAATTCAACCCTGCACAGGGGCCGATGACCTACCCCAGGGAGGTGCTTGCTTGGGGTCTCGACAATAGACCTCGTCGATTCCGCACGTCACGAACCCTCTGCTGATTTAGTCTGCCCTTGTGCATCTCCTTGCCAGCTGCTCGCTCGGTTGAGTTTCATTTAATGAGTTTCAAAACAGCAACCCGGGAAGACACATCGAGGGATTCAGCACAGCTTGACAACTTCCTTAACTTTCTAGTTTCGCGCACTGTTGTGCAGGAGAAGCGTTAATTATTAATATGTGCTTCACCAGTTCGCTCGCTGGTGGAAAGTTGTTTCGACGCATAGCGTAACGCATCAAAGTCGACCTCCCTAAATTGGACCGTTAGTTGTTGCGACGAGGGCATTGCGTTGAAGCGAATGGGTTGTGCACACACTCCAGTTACAGCAACATTCCCCTTCCAGGGTTGGTCGACTCTGTACTAAAGCAAGATTTACTGTGGGTCTTGTTACTGCTGGTCTAGGTTTCTGTACGCTCAGTTGTCGAAGCGTGAATGTAGTAGCACCATTTCAGCTGAACTAAAGATAAACTAGCCGGACAATTCTTTTCCAGTGGTGGAGTCTATAACCGTCGACTGATTTGCACCTGAGCTCATGTACAGCACATGAGCACATGATGTGCTCGCACATATACTCGCTCTCGTAGCAGAGGCTCGCGATTCGATTGATTTGGTTGACTCGTCGTGAGCGGCCGTTGAGCTGGGCTGCAACTTGCACCGTGTCCTCCTGCCCAGAATACGTCACGCTAGAGGCGAGTAATGCCTCATACGTTCCCCGGAAAGGCTCTACAGTCCCAGCTGGGATACTCGCTGTTGTCGGCATCTCTTGAGGATCCAAAGAAGACTCCTGAGGATCGAGCACCAAGATCATCGCATCGGAGTAACGAAAGCTGGTGGATTTTGTCACCAGCTACTTTGCTATTCGCAGAAATACATAAAATTTGCTTTCTAGCTGGATAAAATGAGTGAAAACCTGCGGACGGCTCCGCTCGGGTTTTCGCCAGCTGCAGCCAAGATTTATATCTGACGCGCGTATCATTTGTTCGACCTTGGAAGCATGTTGTTGTTTTTTCAGTCTCCTCGTGACTTACAAGATGAAAACCATGATGGTGATTCGTGTCTTGATCTTCACTGCCCCGCATAAGTTTCCTGGTGCTGATATGGTCGTTGCTGGCGTCTTACAACCAGCTTCCAGGAATGCCAGCACACATGCTTTGTCTCCTCAAGCGCGCGGAAAACGGAAGATATAAGTGACGAGTCTTTCTGTATGGTATGGAAAGGCCTCGTATAGTCAGGCCGTCTCACACCAGAACAGCCCAGCAGAAACAGCTTTCCGAGGTGTTTTTTCAGCCGTTTTCGAGCGCTGTCAATACGTCGCCAGCAGTCACAACTGTGCCCCTTTCGGCCTAATTGTGTGCTTGCGTTCAGCGGCAAAAGACTGGGCGTTCCCATCTGCCCGGTCGCCACATCATTCGCGTCTTCTACTCGTATCACAGCCACCTGCCTTCCCATTTTGAGCTCCCCATTCTCCAAGACGCCGCGTACCCCACACACCAACAGCCAAGTTAACTACAGCATTAATCCCCATTTAGCATGTCAACGCCTAAAGACACCCGCCTCTCCCCAATGGCTCAGCTGGAACAGGCCGCCAGAAAACTGACCATGTACTCACGCGCATTGCGAGAGCAGCTGGCTCGACTCCGTCAAGAGATTGCAGCCGAGAAACAGGCCGTGCTAACGTCCGAGGACGATGTGAGCGAGTCCTCGGCTCGTCTGCAAGAGATTGAACAACTTATGGCGAAGCTGCAGATCGAGATTGACGCGCTGAGTTTGCTACCCCGTCCAGTGACGACGGCAGCCTTGCAGCGCGCCGCCAGGAGCTCGAGGAGCTCGAAGAGGAGCGACAGGAAGAGCTCGAGCTGCTCGCGCACATCAACAGTGTGCTGCGGATGCATCAGAACAGTCAGAGCAAGATGCAGCGCATGATTGTGGCGCTCGCCAAGGAGCTGAACCGCGTTCGCCAACGTGAACAGGCGGTCGTTCTCACTGCGCTACGCAGTCGCATCGTCAAGGTTCTCATTCCCATGATGTAGAGCGGGGTATCATCCGCCGGAGAGGGTTCCGTCCTCCTCCCCCCTCGATTCGAAGCGATCACTTTGACACTACAGACGCCAATGCGCGTACGACCAACCATACCAGCGTAGCATAGACGCTTCCGCTTTAGCTGGGACATATTTATCATTCGAAAGAGAACGTTCAAAAATGGAACCGATGATTTACGCATTCTTTATTCGTTCGAGCAGCTTTGATGCAACAACTTCTGCCAATGCATATCACATGTGCACTCGAGTGGCAGCACTTAAAGGGCGTTGCGTTGCGTTGCTTACTCGTCACGACAGTATTGAAGGCAATGCCGCCTTTTACATGGGTGTCTAAGCTTACATTGCTGCTCTGATGCATTCACCAGCGAGCGGACAGGCGAAGTACATATTAATAATTAACGCCTCTCCTGCACAACATCGCGCGAAACCAGAAAGTTAAGAAAGCTGTCAAGCTGTGTTGAATCCTTCGATGTGCCTTCCCGGGTTGCTGTTTCGAAACTCATTAAATGAAACTCATTAAATGAAACTCATTAAATGAAACTCAACCGAGCGAGCAGCTGGCGAGGAGGTGCACAAGGGCGGACTAAATTAGCAGAGGATTCGCGACGTGCGGAATCGACGAGATCCATTGTCGAGACCTGCTCCTTCGACCGACATGTAGGGCCACCAGCATCTGCAACTGAAAGGCACCATTGTAGGCCTGACACGGCCGCTAGACAACATTGCATTGTCTTCAGATAAAAGTATTCACGATTATAAAGGGTTAAAAATCCTTACTGTACAACTTTGACACCATCGTCGGGTGCCAACGCCGTCGTCTACTGCTTAGTAAGTTAAAGTCTATAGCCCCGCGATCACCCAAGCAGCTTACAGCCACTTCCATTCAGGGCTCTCACGCGTGAGTCCGTCCACAAAGTCGTCGAAAGACGTGCCAGCAGCCTTGGCGATCTTGCCCAACTTACGGATCTGTTGCTTGCTCAAAGGACGCAACGTCTTGGGGTTCGTAAGCTTCGTGCGCTTCAAGTTGTCGTTCGTGTTACTGCCGACCTTTTTTGCCTTCTCCTCGTCCTCGTCCTCTTCCTCGATAACCTTACGGCCACCACCGGCGCGGTACTCCTTCTCTTGAGCCTCTCCAATGATGGTCACACGACCAGACTCCACCAACCACTTCTCCGTGCACAGTGAGTTGTAAAACTCTTCACTGTGAGAAATCATGATGCAACCTCCAGCGAACTCGCGAATGCCGTCCGCCAAGGCGCCCAGCGCAGCGCGGTCCAGGTAATTCGTCGGCTCATCCAGCACCAGCAAGTGCGGGCAGTTCCACATGGCAGCAGCAATCACAAGCTTCACCTTCTGACCACCCGAGAGACCGCGGATCTTGCCGTGCGTACCGAACTCAGCCGGGAGGGCGAAGTCGTCCAGGTGGCGCTGGATCTCACGCGTTGTGAGCGGCCGAAGGTCCATACCAGCAGCCAGCGTCGCTTGACGGATGTCCTCCGCCTCCGCAAGCTTGCCCAGACCCATCTCTTGCAGCTCCTCCAGCGTGTAGCGCTTGTTGTGGCGCTCCGTCATACCCACGAGCTTGCACTCGTAGACAAGCGTGCCACGTTTACCCTTGGTACGGGACACGATCTTCTCCACCTGACCCTGCTTCTTACCTACGAGATTCTTTTCTTCCTCCGTCTGCTGCAGGTTCACCTTCGAGCCAAGCTCGCGATCGATACCGTTCTCGCCCCCAAAACGCCACTGGAAGTACTCCACTGGGCTGCTTTCCAGGTGCTGCTCCACGTGGTGGAACGAGTGCTGCGCCACGTATGCCACACGGACAGCGTGGTGCTTCCAGAACGTGCCAACGTCGGGTGCAGTCTCTTGTACGAGCATCTTAATAAGTGTCGACTTACCAGCACCGTTGACACCGATGACAGCCACACGCGACGCGAGGCACAGCTTCACCGACACGTTATCAAGCTGAGGCTTGACGCACCAGGGTACGTGAACGTGGCGTTATCCAGAGTCAGTATGCGGCGGGTCATAGAATTGATACCCTCCAGACGGCCAGGCTCTGGCAATTTGAACACTGTGTCCGACGACTTCAGCTCGTAGTAGTGCTTCGCCTCCGGGTGGATCTCCACGAATTCGCACAACTTCATTGGGTACAGCACCAACTTCTTCGACTCGTAGTGCAACACATCCGTACACACGTTGTTCAGGAAACCGGTGTCGTGAGACACCAACAACACGGTCATCGTCTCCAGGGAGTTCAAGTAGTCCACCAGCCACTGCACAGCGTGCACGTCCAGGTGATTCGTTGGCTCATCCAGCAGCAGAATGTCGGCATTGTACAGCATGGCTCGTGCGATAGCCAACTTCATGCGCCAACCACCAGACAGCTCGTCAATCTCACCGTCGAGCATCTTACGAGTGAAACCAACCTCCGTCAGGACCTTCTCAACAGTCTCGGGGTCTGGTGAGCAAGCTCCGGAGCCTTGATCATAGACTCGAGCAGACTGCCCTGGCTATCAACGATGTCCTCGTGCTGCACGTACACGGTTCGCAGGCCCTCAGGCAGGCCTTCAATGGCACCGTTCGACAGGTTGCGCATGAGCGTCGTTTTGCCCACACCGTTCTTACCGATGAGACCATAGCGGTGACCACGGGTCAGACGAAGAACTGCGTTACGCAGCAAAATCTTACCACCGTACGCTAGCGAGAAATCGATGTCGCAGACATCGTTCGGGTCCGTGGACTTCTCACGCTCTCCTTCCACACCACCACCCGCAGCACGCAAAGCTTCGCACACTCGACTCGCTTCCGTGTCGTGCATATGCGGCATCAGGTAAGCCATCACGATGTCGTTCCACTCGGATCCGCGGCTCTGAGTCGCCAGCTCTGTGCACACGTCTGAAACATACTCGAGTGTGAAATCCGTAAGACCGGGGTGAGTATCGCGATCCAGCATGTCCGTGAAGCACGTAAGAATGTCTCTCTGCATCTTCTTGCGGATCTCAATGGGATCCTGTTCCAGAGCTTGTCCATCGCCCGCGGCTTGGACAAGATGGGCACGAGCTTCCTTGGCAGCCTCAACGACTTCCTCGTCAATCAAGCGGTCAATAGCAGTCTCAAGCTGCGGAAGCAACAACGGCACAAACGCAATCACATCTGATGGACGCACGACAAGGCGGCACATGCTGTCAATGATCTTGGCTGCCTTGCGTTTCAGCGACGAGCTGTGAATGCTCGTGTCGCGGAGAGCCTTGTGCATTAGAGGCGCGATTAAGGACAGCGTGGGTGCGTCCACATTCGCCACAAAGGTGGTAGCGATCAGACTGTCGATGGCCTTCATGGTCTCCTCTGGGCGAGCGATGACGCCCACTAACTCTGGGACAAGAGGGACGACATCGTCGTTGTTGATCTTGGAGCACACAGCGATCAAGGCGTCAATTGATGCAGCCTGACCTGCTTCTTCGTGTCCCACACGTACCCGTGACGATCGGCATAATCTCTGGCAGCCATCCGACACCTCCTCACTAGCTGTCTCGCTGAGCTCCTTGAGCAGGTTCAACGCAGCGACCTTGCTTTGCCATTGGCGCATCTCCAGCGACTTGTAAATCTGTCCCAGCACCGTGTGAATAGCCAGCGGGTTTACCTTCTGCGCAATAGCCTTGGCCAGGGTAGCTACAGGGTGCTTCACAGCGTGCTCAGAGTCTGCATGACGCTGCATAATAACCGGCAGCAGTCCCACCACTACAGGTTCCATCACAGTAGACAGCTGCTCACTCTTGATCAGAGCAGTGTACGCAAGCACCGCACCTTCACGGGACGTCGTGGGTTTAGCACTAAGGTGCTTCTTCAGCTCATCGAGTACGTAGATTCCTGCGACACTAGCAGGTCCCACAACTTCCAAACCCGCAACAACGTCAGCCACAGCTGCATTGCGCCCGTCTTGGAGCCGAAAGAGGCGGTCAGACGCGCCAGAACGCCGTCCAATTGCGCCTTGATGACCTCAACATCCTCAATGGAACGCAGAGCTTCCAGCTGCTCCTCGGTCGAGAGCTCCCGGAACTCGTCGCAGTCATCTGCAGACGATGCGGACGTCTCTGATGGAGAAGGCGACGGCTTCTTGTGCACAGGAGGAGGCATGACCACACCCATCGACGGAGCCTTGGGCGCTACAAACTGCAGAGATGGAGACGGCTGCTCCAGCACGGACGGCTTGTTGGTGGTCATGGCTTCGGCCAAGAGCGCGTCGGATGCGGCCTTACGAGCGCGTTGTCCTTTTCCCATTACGTAGTGCTAGCTGATGTGATGTATGAAGCGAGTCCTCCGATCTGGATCTGCCTGGGGCTGCGACTGCGAATGTGGGAATGAGCCTGAAACGTTAAGCGCCAGCCACCGAATCTGAAGTTTTGGCCCTGGTTTGACAACGGAGGATCACACTTGGTATTTGTATGGGCTGCGAGAGACAGACTGACTGTGAAACCGACATAGCGACCCTTCGGCAGTTACGACAGCCAATCATCAGGCACAATTTCAGGAATGATACGAAAGCACGATTCTCATGTCCCAATGTTGGCCGCTTGCCAGCCAACGCATGTGCACACATCCTGCTTGCACAGCAAACCACAGCTTGACCGAGCGTCAAAACGGGTCACGGCCTACTATACTACACTGTTGCAGCTTTAACAATACAACAGCGTCGTACCTCCCAGAATAGAGCAACGTTCATTAGCAATTTCAACGGTAATGACGATAATGCCGGTATCGAAACGTCTGCGCATGATAACTGATTGAGCGAAACTGGCTAAAAATATTTTAGTTGAAAATGCTTCCCCTCACAAGGAGGGACACATAAATTTGGTTGAAGCCGCATTTTAGTAAGTCAATTCCACGGCAATCTTTAGTAAAAGGCGAAAGATTGATGCGGACTGAAATTAACTTTGCGGAATGATTTTCACATATTCACAAAATTGACCAACCTATATCCGGGATCCTCCCTCATGAACAGTAACATATTATTACCTGATTTTACAACAAATGTTTTAGATCGTGTTAGATAGATAGATTTTAACCAGTAAGAGTACAGATCCTTTCTATATTTTAAGATTTCCTAGAACTACGGTTGGTACCGGGTACTGGGCTCAAACTTGAGAAACATTACGTGTTGACCCTTTCATGGAATTCAGTTCCGTATACAAGTTCCGCATTTAGTTATTTCCACCCTAGTACGTGTCGGTGTTAAGTACCAATTTACAGCGTAAAACCAAAATAGCCTTTGGATACGTGTTGCTAAGAGCGAGAGGATGCAAGGATCCGTAGCTAAGAGACCCGAAAAAAAGGAGAGATTTAAAACCTTAAGAGACGATCTCGAGGTTCTACGTATCATGGTTTCATCTCCTTTTCGGGAGATTTGGCATGAAAAACGGTAATCCCGGTAAAAGTGTCTCTCTTCTGAGGGGTGAGATGGTTTTATCGGGCAAACTGCCTCTACCCATGGTGTCTCCTCTGAGGTGTGCAAGGAACACATTCGCTTCCAATAAATGCCTTATTGATACTGGTACGAAAACCCAGCAAAGTTTCTTTTCGAATTGGACTTTTTCTCAAAAAAATCATTTTTAACGCTTCTGTGGAATATTTTGGATAGCATTTAGAAAGGGCTTATTCTAATAGAGGGTAAAGTAATGAGCCTTAAACGACGACTGACGATGAGCGGCAGTCGCTCTCGAAGCCTGCCGAGGGATCGATCACCCGCCGTCCTCGGTCTCCAAGCCAAGACCGAAGCGATGAGAGGAAGCTGAGTAGACGTAGTCGTAGTCGTAGTAAGAGCCCCACTGACCGCCACTCCAATCAGAAAAGAGGACGCTCACGGAGTCGCAACCCACACAACGACCACAGACGCAGCGTCAGCAGATCGCGCTCTGTCGACGAGGGACGACATCGAGACCCTAGAAAACACAAGAAGCAGTCGAAGAAATCGAGGAGGAAAGAGGAAAAGAAGGTTAAAAACAGAAACGCAAGAAGGAAAAACTGCAGGGCGAAGACGAGGTGAATGGCAGCTCCTCGACTCCTGAACAAGTTGTTGACGAAGAGAAGGCTGAGAAGGGGACGCAGTCAACGGAGAAACCAGCGGATGCGAGAAGTTTCTTTGAACAGCTGAAGATGCAGGAGGCTGCTAAAGGCCCTGTGGGCACCATCCACTCACGCGGCCTTCCTGCGCCAGTGTCTGCTACAGCAATGTTAGTGTCAGACAAGTGGGAGTGCAGCAAGGCTGGCTGCGGCCACATGAACTCGAAGCATGCACCAGCGTGTAACAAGTGCGGAGCCATGAAACGACTCACAGAGTGGCGATAGAGTCGGTTGCACCATATGGGCATTCCCCAATAGCTTCATGTGCTGCAAGCGAGCAATATATTACTGGAGCAAATAGATCATATGACTGTAACCAAAAGGCCTAAAGCTCTACGTCATGACTGGCTGGATTCTCTCATCATGACTTAAGCTACCTTTGAAGCTTCAGATGATAAGCGGACAGCCCTGAATCAAGAGTCCTACAGCCAGCGTGGAATGCCCACACATTGGATTTTTTTTCGCATGATTAGATGGTTAAAACCGTTGTGAACGTCGCAGAGACCACTGCGGACTGCAGTGCATTATAATCCTAGTAGATGAATGCAGTAAGCACCACCCCGTTGCTGCATCGTCGAGACAACTTCAGAAATGGCTTGATGCGTAAGTATTAATAGTTCCTCCTAATCTCTTTGCACCAGACAGCCGACAAAATCCCCTTGGGCTCAGGGCGGATCAAATCCAGCTGCTCACGGATAAAAATTCCGTCGCCTGCAGCACCAAGCACATTTTCACTTGTCCGCATTAGCTCATTCCAAGCAATACCAGGCCATCGCCACCTGGTGCCGCTTCTCACTTTGTCCGAGGTTTTTCTTTTACTCCTGAGGTTATTCCCTTCCCTCCCTTTGACTTCCTTCAGTATCGGATACGACTCATCGCACACACCAGCAAAGAACACCAAGACTCACTACTAAAGTACCAGAACCCCAGTGAGTCATGAGCGACGGTCAGATCCTGCGCACGGGTGTACTGTTCAAGAAAGGCTCTGGCACTGGCCCCTTCGGTCGCAAAAACTGGAAACCGCGCTACTTTGTATTGACACCCTCTCGGCTCCAATACTTTACGTTCGAGGACGGAGAACTCAAGGGCGAGCTAAATCTATCTGGCTGTGATGAAGGCGTACTAGAAGTGATGCCTGCCGACAGTATGAAGACTGGCAGCTCAGCGTCCACGATCTGGCGCGTTGCGATCAACGCCCCAGAGCGTCGACTGCTGGTGGCAGCAGGCACTGAGATGGAGATGAACGACTGGGTGGACAAGTTGGTCATGGCCTTCCGTATCAACTCTGGCCAGCCGCCAGTGCAGCGCGCTTCAATGCCTGCATCTACAGGGTCCCTGGTCCAGGGAAACAACGTGAACAGCAATCCGTCCATTCGGGATTTCCAGAACTTTTCCGTTCCGAGACGTGGAGTGAACCAACGCCATAGTACTGGAGGGAGATGCAGGAGTCTCAACATTTCCAGGCAGAGCATTTGATGCTGCATCAGCAGCAGATGGAGGAGCAACGTCGTGAAGATGAGGAGGAGGAGCTGCAGCGTCAGAGGGAGCAGGAGGAGGAGCAGCTTCGTCAATTGGCACAGGACGAGGAACAACATCGTCGGTCGGTGCAGTTGGACGAACAACGTCGTCAATCGGCACAGGATGCTGAGATGCGTAGACAATTAGCGGCGCAAGCACAGAGAGAACAGGAGGAACACGCGGGGCAGGAACGCGCGGAACAGGAGGAACGCGCGCAACAGGAGGAGGAAGCGCATGCTGCTGCATTGGCAGCGGCTGAGGAGTTGCAGATTCAAGAAGAGCAGGAGAAGAAGGCGCAGAAGGAGCGCGAGATGCAGGAGCGGAAGGAGATCGAGATGCAACAGGCAATGGAGCTGCAGCGGGCCCGTGAGGCGGAGGAGGCTGCGCGTCTCCAGATGGAGCAGGAGCAAGAGGACCTGCGCAACAAGAGACTGGCCGAGGAACTGGCTATACAGGAGAAACTGAAGTCACAGCAGGGTGAGGATCTCCTAGAGTTACAACGTCGCCAGAAACGCGAGGAGCACGCTCGCCAGCGTGCTGAGCGTGAACAGGCTGTGCGTAATAGTCTAAAGCAGCAGCAAGATCAGGATGACCTCGCATTCCGCATGACCCAACAGATGAATTCACACTTCAGCGTGGACGATGAATCAGATGACAGCGACAAGGAGCCGGAGGGATCGCCTCCCTCGCCAACTCGCAGCAGTGGTATTCACGATGCGGAGACGGCCCCGTCTGCCTCTGCTTCAGCGCCTCGATCATCATTGATTGGTGATGTAAAGCGTGAAATGATGCAGAAACAGCAGCTGGAGCACCAGCGACGCCGGGAGGCTGCGCTCAAGCAGGAGCAGCAGGAACGGAACGCCAAGTGGCGTCAGCAGCAGGTAGAACTGGAACAGCAGCGCACACAGATGGAAAAGATGGATGTGCGCGAGTCCCTCGTGAGGTCGAAATAGCCCCACGTGAGATCGAGGTGGTGCGACGGGCCCCGTAAAGCCCAAGCCGACGCCGGCCGCTCCTATGGAGAGCTTTGAGTTTTGAGGAGCTACAGTATGATCGTCACGATCGGGTTATGGTTGCGAGGATGAAGATGGTAGGTTATGTTTGAAAGGAGGCACATCAGTAAGAGTGTCCGTATTTCATTATTCGACTTGGTTTGTCATCAATTTGTTTATCCAGCAGCAATAGGGTCAAGTGCCTTCAACTTGTTGCTGACCAAGCAGCAGAGATTCAGATGAGACATAGACGCGTCTACTTGAAGCTACCGGTTGATACTTTAAGCAGTATCATGACCATCGTAGCAGCAGTGCATTCCGACATGAATGCAATCGTTCTGGTATGGCCAGAATCGCATTACAAGTTGCATCACATTACGCAATAAGGTAAGATCGTAAGGTGAACCTCCGTCAGTACGATATGCTTATATGCGTATGACTGTACAGAAACGCGAGGTTCGGTTCGCCGGTCGCTTTCAATTGAAGAGCATCCGACTTGTAGACAGCGTCCACCGCTCCGCAGTAGTTGCTCCATCAAGTCCGACCAATGCAATGCAGTGTATTGCAATATACCGAGCTATCGCAGTACTTCGTTGCTTGTTTGTATCAGCATAGTGTATCTTGTAGGTCCTTGCTCCTCTCAGCTTATGCTCTTATGCTCTTTAACTGTGTTTCATGGAGTTGTTCTATGGGACCAAACCTCATACAGAATCCGCTTGTGCCAAACATGGCAGATCTGCAAGAAAAGCAAGCGCTGCACGGGCGGTCTCAATGATTCCGAGCAATGACGTAGTTGCTTCATCGCCGCGCGTGTTGCCAGGCGACCGCTGCCAGTATCCGCTCAATGTGGCGGTAGATTTCACTCGGTTGCAGGTACAGGAGCAAAATGTTTTTGCATACGTCAAATGCAAGATGATACATTCCTTAGACCGATTGCATTGCTGCATGGACTAACTTTGATGTTGCAATTGCTGCAATTCTGTGGACAGACCAATGCATTGCGCAAGTACATGGCATTCCACGGCATTCCATGTTGAGCCTGGGAGCATCTCAATGAAGAATGCAAGAAGGCAGATGAAGGCTCCAGTATATCGTCATTTGTGACTTTTGTGCGTCAACAATAGCTTTTGTGCCAACGGAAGAGTGATTGCAACTTGCTAATTGCAATGTTTCGCAGCTTACGGGGACAAGTGATGTCACTACTGCAACCAATCGAGCAAAATTTCGCCCGATCCATCGATCCAAACCCAACCATGAGCTGGACAAGGAAAACGATAGTCGTCAGGTGGTCGTTGGAGAAGAGATGGCTCTGGCCGAAAGACGTCGATGATCTTTCGACGACGCCCAAGAGGCTGAGGCCGAGCTACAGAGAGAACACCATTCGTTTGTGGTGAAAAAACGGCGACCAGCGACGATCTTAAACCACGAGAAACGGAGTCGAGGCAACAGCGGGTATGGGGCAGATACGAGTGAGACTGGACAAAAGAAGAAGAAACGCAAAGGACGATTGTACTGTATCTGCAAAGGCGCAAGTTTCGGCAACATGATCGCCTGCGATAATAAAGTGCCTTGACCGCTCCAATTGGTATCATATGGAATGCGTGAACTTGGACACCTCCGAAGACCCTCCCGAGACATGGTACTGCCGTCCTGTAAGGAAAATGATCCCTCAGACATTCAGAGAACCGTAAGTACTTGTGGCTTTGCTGATGTGGTGAGTAAACGTCTTTGCTTATGTCTAACCGATTGTATCCATACTTGATGTGTACGCACCAGAATATCGCAAGCCTGTGGCGAGCGTCACGTATGGCGATATGATCTCGCACGCGCTAATGTTTTGCCCGATGGCAAAGTACGTGTCAAGATCGACTAGCAAAGAAATGTTACTATTTCAATGGTCGTTGTAATTGACGATTACTGTGTGCTGTGTTTATCCCAGGGTTCCTTCAAGGAGATATGTGACTTTGTTGAGACCGAGTACGAGAGCCAACTCAACTGGAAACTCGAAGGTTTGTCCGGCTCCTTCGCTCAGAAGACATACTCAGCCATACGACATTTGCTCTGTGTATGTTCCCCTCTGCTATCTGCCGTAGTGATCAACGCAAGTCACCCGTCTGAAATCCTCCGTGCGCAAGATCCTCTTCTCCAACGTCCGTTTTCGGAAGCACCCGAGGACAAGGGCATGTTCTGCTTGGCTGCGTGAGTAATCTCGATTGCTTCCGCTCGTCGCTTCTCTGCTCTCGTTTCTGTTGCGGCTCCGTGTGGTCTTCGCCGCCTCCAACTTCTCGCTTGCCATTTCTGCTTTCGTATCGTTCCTGTTTTTACTACTACATCAACAGCAATTGAAAGTGAGTTCAATGTACAACTGCAAACTATTGAAAGGCTCATGTGATAGCAGTTCACTTGGACAGTCCAGGCGTAGCTGCAGCCCACCGTAAAGCAAGTGATCAACAACCATCAACACACACTCAAACGCAGCGACAACATGTGCAGTGTATTCCTAGCTGCATTATACAGCATCGTAAAACCCACACAAGCGAGCTGGAGCAATATCTTGATCAAGGGAGTCATCACCTCAAACTTCTAGCACCTACAGATGCGACGGAGAAGCACAGCAGTAGCAGCATATTTCTTCACGAATGTTCGCAATTCCACAATGGACTTCACACATTCTGCGCACCCTTTGCTCATCGTCCCCTGGTCCTGCCCTTTACTCCACCGCCACTAGGCGTTCGTCCAAACTTGCTTTACTTGTCGTTGGGGTCAGGTCGGGCATCCTCCGTCGTCGCTGTCCGCCCTCTTCCATCATCCCAGCAGCGTTCTGCGCCATCATTTGGTTAATGTCGAAGCCTCCAGCGCGTTGAGAGCGCTCATGTCGAAACTTACTCCCGCTCTTCTTCCTCGTCCTCATCCAGGCGCTCCAGTCCACCTTGACGTTCGTCTTCTCAGGTTCTTGTCCGCCAGCAGACGGGGCCAGAACTCCTCTTCTTAGTCCTTCTTAATTACGGTTCACTACTCGACGATGTTTTTGGTACCTTTTTTTT
>VKKV01000224.1:0-17786 GCA_008080845.1 Phytophthora kernoviae
CAAAAAAATTCCAAAAAAAATTCCAAAAAAAAAGCGACTAACAAACACAATCTGATGGCCAGTATGCCGGCCAAATACAATTTAATCTCTCAACAATTTCTTCCCAGGTCGCATTCGTAAATTGGGAAGAGGCCATTATTGAACTACCAGTCAAGCTTCAAATTCTCAACGGCGGTGCCAGCTCGGTTACTTCGACTGCGGCATGTACGATCGATCAGCTTGTTCCTAAGGCTGGTGTGGCAATTCATTGACAGCGTCAAAGTTGTTATTGATGGAACCACGGTCCAAACGAATCAGGTCCATGAAAATGTCAATACGACGTTCAAGGCTCTCACCGAAACTCAATACAATGACTATGTCAAACATGGTCCAACAAGCAACTTTGTGCTTGATGAATACACTACTCCAACAATTCAAGGTAGCAGCGGAGCTCCGCAATCACTTGATAATCTTGCTACTTCGTCATTTATGACAGCCACGAACAACATCGGTGAATTTGGTTTGGCGAACACTTTCTCGAACGGAGGAGCTGCGCAGCGATCTCTCTTACGGCTCTCGATCAGCAGAGTGGAAAATTGGCATACGATATGATGGGAGGCAGCGCAAATCTTCAAGCGGTGTCGAAACCTCAGGTATATGTGGCTTCTGCTGGCACCGTTGCTGCTGGCTCGCCATTTTACGTCGCGCATTATCTGGCTTGCATAAAATTGCGGGATATCAGTGACTATTTCAAGAAATGTCCAATGCAGAAGAATACGCGCGGTTTCATCTACCTCAATTACAACAGCTCATCGACAACTTTGACGACCACCGGTTCTGCAGGAGTTATTAGCACTTCGACAATCGCGAGTTTGAATAACAATATGAACTTCGGTAACACTTGTCCAGTTCTTTGGAATTTGAGTAGTGGTGCGACGACAACCACATTGGCTGGTGGTCTTGCACTTCCGGCATCTGCGGTCACTCTTTCTATTACTGCTGATGTCAATGGTACTCCAACGTCAGGATCCGGTATTACTCCCTCCCAATCGTTTTCGCGACTTCTCGTGCCAACATACTCTCCTAATCCAAGCGCTGATCATGCGTTGGTCCAGAAAAAGACATTCCGCTACTTTGAGCGAATTACCAACAAATTCACTGTAGCCCCAGGTCAATCTTTTACTTGGACTATCAGTAATGGCATTGCTAATCCAAAGCGATTGATCATGCAACCTATTGTTACTAATCCGACGGCTGCGGCGACTGTTTCGGATACGATCAATCCATTCCGTAGTCCGTTCTCGACGGTTCCAGCAACTTGCAGTCCATTTGCCGCACTCAAAAATCTACAAATTACAGTCGGTAATACTCCAATCTGGAACAATCCTGTCAGTTTTGGGTATGATTTGTTCTTGCAAGAGATGTCGAAGTCGGGCTGTGATGGAGGACTTGATGATATTACTACGGCTGGTTTGCTATCTCAGCGTGCGTGGGAATCTTTGTATCGATTTGTGGCCGTAGATATTGGTCGTCGTCTTCCAAGTGAGGACGGTGCGAGCAAAAGTATTATCGTGTCTGGTACGTCGAATTGTAACTACGCTCTAACGATCTACTACCACTTGTTGCGCGAAGTTGTCGCTACGGTTGATACCGCCATGGGCACGATTTCCCAAGGCCCAGTTCAACGTTAGGCATCACAGATGCCATGAGATCTTCGAGCTCGATAATGTATCTAATGTAATTCTAATTAAACTATTTTTTGCTCATCTTCAATATACGTCCTCAGTTCAAAATTAATTATGAACGGATATTTCACTGATAATCAAACAAAGCAAAAGGCTTACGATAGCTATTACAATGTGTTGGGAAGCGCACTCAGCACGACCCGACAGGAGTATATGCTGCATGTTTACATGAGGAAGACACTGTCACCAGTGGGAACCTTCTTGTGGCAGGAGCCAGGAAGGTTCGCTGTGGTCCAGCCTGTGAGTGCTGTTCCGACGACTCACTGAGTGAAGTTGAAGTGACACGTGAGTGCGGGTCACATGCATATTGAGTGAAGGTGCTGGCTGAGCACCACAATGGGATCGTAGGAGATAGAGGACGCCAGGCGAACTAAGGACCAGTGCCAGGACTAGCTTAGAGTAACCTGCTCTTTCTTAATTACTCTTCCATTTCCAATCAACTGCGCAAGTAAAATTCATCACAATGCTTCCGCCAAAAACGATTTCGTTCAGGGTAAGAAGCTGAAAGCTCTAATTCAACAAGAGTCTCTAGACGATGCGAGCACAGATTCTCTTGCAAATCTATTCCAGCAAGTGATGGCTAAGAATCGTGAGTACGAATATGATGAAATCACTAAGAAGCTCACGAAAGGTCCTAAAGGTCCTCCTAAAAAATAAAAAAAAGGTGGAGATGAGGCCAGCAAGAAATCAACAAAATTCACGTACGTTCCAGAATCGACTGATCCTGATGCTGAAATGAAGTCAGAAACACCAGACGACGAAGAAGACGTATCACCTGAGTCTGCGCGTTTTAATGAAGACATTAACGGGATTGCTAAAAGGCAGTAAATACTCGAGAATACATCAAAGGAAAAAGAGCCTGAAAGAGGTGGTAGACGCCCAAGTTCGTAAATATCTCGACAAGCAGAAAGATTTCTGTAAAGTTGATTCAAATCGGAGACGCCAAGAGCTGACCGATCGTTTAGCCAAGGAAGTGATGAAAGAATCTCTAAAACTAGATAAACGGAAACGAATTGGAACACCACCTGATAAATCTCCAACTGATAAACGACCTTTTAAGCGAGCTACTAATAAAACTGACGACGAACCAATTACTCGAACACTATTTCAGGAATCGGATGATGTTAGTGAGGAAAGCAGCGATGACGAAGAAGTAAAAGAAGAGAAGAAATTACGCAAGTTCAATGCTGGTATAAAAAAGTATATACAGCTGATATTGGGAGCTACAAAAGTTCGTATCCAACTAACTTGTACGAAAGTATTGCTCATCGATTCGGAGATGCTATTGAGGCGAGGAAAGGAAAAGGCTATTTCAAAGATGATGCGCCCAAACCGCCGAGAAAGCATAAAATGTCGAAGCTCGCAATGGACCAATACAAAGCGGAACTAAAAGGCTGGCTTGATGGGATATTTATCTAAAAAAGCAAGTTCAATCACGAAGTCTCGTGTCTAGCGACTTGACGTCGATCAGACCTTCTAATTGCTCAATGCGTGTAATTAGTTTTTTATGATATTTACATTCAAGATTGTGATCGTTGAATAATCTAATCCCAGTTGAACCCCATCAGGAGAATCATCTCCGTCACTAACTAAATGCTCATTTTCAGTCATAGATACAGCCTCTGAGCAGATACTAAGAACTTCTTGAGCAATCAGACCAATTTGAATCCGTTTATCATTTTTGTATGTATAACTAACGGGTCTAAGAGTCTTGTATCGTTCAATAGGCATATCAATATCTTGAATATTATCTTTTAACCGTCTATCAGACGTAGTAAATACATTCTGACTTACATAAATGTTTCCATTGAACACAGCGCTCAGAGAAGGCATGGTGATCGGTCCTCCTCCATAGTTCGTAAAAGCGCTCGTAGCGACTGATATGCCGTATGTATTTGTCGAGAAATTAATAGTATTGATTGATCCATTTGTTCCCGCTACTTCCAAAGGGACGTGTGGTGATGAAGTTCCTACTCCTAAACGGCCAGCAGCGGTTAGATACATCATTGCTCCACCAAAGAAGCCAAAATCCAGTCTATTGCTTGTCGAAGCGCCCCCAGCGTAATAGAAGCTTATTTCAGCTTGATTCAAAGTCGACGCATCTCTTCCTAATGTTAGATATCGGGATGCTGTAGCAGTCATTGTATTATCTAACGCGCTAATCAAACGCCCAGTATCTTGAGAAGTTCCTACTTGAAGCGTCTTTCTAACCCATAGATCAGAACCAACGATGACATTCTGAGCATATGATGTATTTAATTCAGCAGCACCTTGCGGATATAAATGGAGCTGACTCTTACTATCATTTACAACAACATGAGGTATAGTTCCATTGCGAGCCGAAAGAACCACATTGTAGTTTGAGTTTGATGCTTGCGTTGTATTAATAGCAGTGATATTTAAACCAGATGTGAATCCTACACCTCCTTGATACTTAATATCAAAAGGCTGACCATTGGCAACCATAGTCGTATTGTCATTTTGATATCCACACATGCGAATGAATATAGGCTCAGAGTTGTTCCCAGTCTTAAAGTTAATTAGCGGCATCTGAGTTGGCGTTGAGAATTGAGTGTCATAGAATTCAATACCAGCAGAGGAAGCAATCGTAGATTTACGAATAATAGTTTTGTAGATTAGAGAATTGAGATTGAAGTCAATGGTGGATACATCACGAATCGCCTTAGTTCCAGCAAATGTTAAGGTATTGATATTTGACATATCGCGCGTTGAGTTGATGAAGGCTGTGCCGCCGGCATAAAAGGTTGGGGCATTAACATTTATTGCCGCAGTTAAGATATCAGTATTCATAAACTGAATATTCGCGGTAGTTCCATAGTATGTAGTTGATGTTAGAGATGTTATCGTAGATACAGCACCGCTTGAATCTAATGATAGAACCTTGTTAGGTTGAGCTCCCCCGCAACAACTCCTGAGACCAGCGATAGATTAACAGTCGCTCCATTTAAAGACAACGAACCCATATCGACGTTTCCAACAACACTCAATGCCGAAAGCATTCCTGAGCCACCGAGTCGCAGATATCGTTGATCGCCCGTAGCAATAGTAAGGTAGTCATTTGAGCCAATGAAGAAAGAGCTATTGAAGATTGGAGATGAGATAATTGGAGGCAATGACATTTTGATGATCACTATATTATACGATGCAGAACTTTTATGAATCAATCCCGAAATCTAAGCTAAAGAAGTTTCCTCGCAATGAGCACTTCGAATTGCCCTTTAGAATGGTTGTAGCGTCGCCCAGCGGCTCTGGAAAATCAAATACCGTGCTCTATATAATAGCGCTCTTGAGCAAGGCTTTCACTAAAATAGTTATTTGTACAAAGACGAATGAAGTGCTGTATGATCATCTAAAAGACACTATTAATAGCGTACAAGTGATTGAAGAGGGGATGGTTCCAGCGATGTCCGAGTATGATAACGAGACGAGCAAACTAATTATCTTTGATGACCTGGTATTAGAACCGAAAAAACTCAGGCTCAAATTGGACAATACTTCATTCGAGGACGTAAGCAGGGCTGGTCGATGATCTACATAAGTCAGAGCTACTTCGGGATTCCAAAGACGATTAGAATCAATTCTCAGTACGTAATTCTGGGAAGAAATCTAACTCAACGAGACCTCGGAATTATCTGTCGTGATTTCCCCTCGGACATAGCGATTAAGACCTTCATCGATCTCTATAAGCGAGTCACAAATGAAAAAAATGAGTACCATGCTAATGAATATCAATGATAGGAAAATCTACCACAATATCACGGATTTGGTTTGTGATATGTAACTTAGCTTGAGCTACTGCTTTTTTCGGCCTCATTAATAGACGAATGCAAGCGTTAGGGTCGGTTATCTGCAATGGAAGCATATTTTGATCATAAAAGCCGACCATTAGCTCAGAATTAGTTCCCTGCATAGGACAGTACGCAATTCCTTGCCCTTGAGAAGTATTTATGAGACCGCCGAATCCAACTCCTGCGCTGGTAAATGTGTGAAGTATTAAATTGTTGCTTGAGAGTGGGTTCTGTAGATTAGAGATGCCCACAACCACGCTCGCTACTGGATCTACTTGAGGAACTAGATTACTATTGACCGCATAAACGGTCGTTTGCTGAGCAGCTGGGTACGTAGCCGGGCTGAACCCAATAATCGAGCCAAATGCCGAATCTACTACTTGAAGCTGAGGTGTGTATGCGGTAGCGGGCATTGTAGGCATACCAACAGCTGCTGTATAACCCGTGAGATTCTTCACGGGAAGCATCGTAAATTGGATAGCGTAGCTCGATGGGTTTTCCGCTACCGAGATGAAATAGTAATACGTTCCAGTCGTGTTGTTGATTAAATAGAGATTGTTTTGGATACAGAAATACTGAAGATAGTTGTTGATATCACTAGCGGAATAAGTACCATCCGGAAGAGTAATCGTGTATGTAGTTGTCGTTGCAGCGGTTGGCCAAATTATCTTAAAGCTATTGTTCTGGCGCTGAGAGGTAATAGCTTTCCACGAGTAATATATCGAAATAGAACCTAGTGCAATCTCATACTGACTGAAGTCGATAGGCTGAGAGAACTTGTATCGATACTGGTTTGTCGATACCAGATTATTAATGTTTAACAAGATTGGGTAGCTCATTTTAAATCTACTTGTATATACTAACGAAAAGAAAAAATGCATCGACGAAAGAGAATTCGAAAACAATTGATGCCTCAGGCAATGGAAATTGATGGATCTGGGGAAGTAGATCATTCCAAGTTAGTAACGCCATCGAAGCGAGACTATGGCTCGACAAACATTGAGACTTTGACCAATCAGCTTCAGAAGATCAGTGTTAGTCATCTCGCCAAGGAGCAACAACAAAAAGAAAGCCCCCAAGTATATAAACACAAGCAAGCTATTGAACTTCAGCCGTGGATCATCTAAAGCTTCATCAGACGCTTGAATTGACTATAGTAGGATGTACTAAATACATTTTTTTGATACAGCTTCTCCAAAATCGATTTCATCTCCGATTTGATCAACGGACTGTCATCACCGATTTCGTTAGCTCCTTGTAGCATCTTCAGTCGCTGAACAAATCCATCGAGCAACTGATTGTACGAACTGTCAAACTGCCTTGAAGTAATATTACACTTCGTCAAGCAATACTTCATAAAGTCTCGCTCTTGCTCGTCTAAATGGTCAAACAAAGCCTTATCATATTGTCTGTCTTCGATCATCAGCCACCAGAGATCAACAAAGGCATGAGATACCAGCATCGATTTGATATTTACCGACGATTTGTCGCTTCGTAAGCAAGCTTGAAGTCCGTGGAATTCTACATGGAATGGACCGGGTTTGCGATATGATCTCTTTGTTTCTGCTCCATGATCGCTCTTTATCTTATATGAAATAAATTATTTCTCAAAAATATCAATCTCAAGCGTCTTATCACTCCCAGATGGATTGGATTCTCCATGGAATATGCGTTCGCGACGGTCTTTAGACCTAGCTGAAGGCTTAGAAGGTGACATAGGCTTAGGTGGTGGAGCAGCTTCGGGCTCGTACAGCTCGTCAGGTTCAAATGACACATCGGGAGCATTTGCTCGGTTTGATATCTTATTGTAGCTTGCATTAGCGGCTTCTGGAGAGTGTAGCAGCTTGGCATCCAAATCGCTCTTCTCTCGGTTAGTTAGCTTGGCGTAGCTTGGAGATTGGATAATATGTGATTCGTTGATGTGTCGAATCATATTCATTGACATAGCCTTTCCGTTGTATTTCAAGAATAGCTTCGATAGAATTTGACTAAAGCCACTGCTTGATCCAGCATAATCGTATTCACCTGGGTTTCCATTATAGACTCGATAGAGAAGCTTGCTCGGACTCAGATTTAACGTATCACCCAAGAATTGAAGATACGACTTGATCAGAGTCATTGTTGTACCGTCGAGGTTAATAGTCTGAGCTCCCATTTGGCGTATGTTCTTAAAATCATTCAAATACAAAGAGTTGCCTTGAAGATAATTGACACCCTCCAGGGATCCTTCGACACCCTCGGTGCTAGCTCAACTGACGGCCATACGAGCCGGAGTGGATAGTGAATGTTCAACCAAAGCGTTACATAGTCGAATACGAGCTTTAGATATGCGGTTCTCTTTGATTTCTTGAGCTCTCCGAACTCAGATCGACTAAGAAATACTTTACCGTAAGCCTGGGTGAGCAACTTCTTAACCTTGTCCGGAATCGACATCAGTTCTTGATAGCTAATGTATTTTGATTCCTCTTCTGGCGTGAGTTCATTGTCCAGCTTCTCGGATTTGTTCTGACGGCTCAGTTCCTTTCGAATCGTGACATAGTACGTCAAAGTTCCTCGGTATCGGTTCTTGACCATTTTGCATATCGCGTTCAGACTGAGAATCAGACTTTCCTTGCTTGTGTAGATGCTTCTCAATAACTGAATGATTATCGAATTGGGAACTTTAAACGTTTTGGAGAACGCAGCGTCATCAAATTTTGCTGGATGCTGAATTGCGCCGATGAATTCCGTCAGACTCCATTGATGCGTAGCTACGCCAGCTTTGTAGAGTCTCATCATCTGCCTCGTGTAAGTGGTTAAGGTTGATTTAGATAAGTTGTCATGCTGAGAACCGATTTCAATGTCTCGAGAAATTATTTGTTTAATTTGCTCTAGGTTTAAGGATTTATATTTCGACATTTTAATCTCTCGCTCTGTATATAGTAACCCAGATTGTCAATTTAGATGTATAAAGAATTTAAGATCGACTTTAGCCATGCGCAGGCTATGAAAGTGCTACACGGCAAGCCCGTCCGACTAACACATTCTCAGTTGAACAAAGGTCATGCTCATTACTTTGGTGTGGAAACGTATAAAAAGCTTGTGAAGGCTTATGAATCTGGCAAAGGTACCACGCTACATATGACTCATGGTGAAGTCTTGCGCACTCATCAATCAGGACTATCCGGAAGCGGTTTCTGGGGAAGTCTCTGAATGGAATCAAATCAGCCGCTAAAGGCATTGGTGGCTTCCTTAAAGATAATTGGAAACCAATCACAAGCGGACTTCTTGACGGGATTGCAAATGCAGCTGGACCTGAAGCCACTCCATTGCGTGGTCTTGTTAAATCAGTTTCAGGGGTTGGTATGGCTCCTATGTCTCGTCGTCGTATCAAAGGGGGTCATTCCGACTTGGATAAGTTTGATCTTGAATTATAAATGTCATTAATATAACAACCGTCATGATTGGATCCGTTTATAAGATCGTTTGTAGCCAAAGTGAAATCTGTTACGTTGGGAGCACTTTCAACATGCTGAAACACCGTTTGAATGGGCATAGATCTAATTTCAAGCGATGGGATGACGGCCATTCGACAAGCGAGATTGCAATCTATCCATATTTCCGAAAATACGGTCCATATGAATTCAAAATCATGCTAATCAAGCAATACGAAGTGGTAGATAGAGCTCATTTACATGCTTACGAGACACTGTGGATTAACAAATTCAAGAAAACGTGCGTCAATAAGGTCAATCCATTTTCGCCATTAAAGAAACGCCTTAAAAAGAGACTATTAAAAAGTATTGGGAAGCCAATAAAGTGGAGATCAACGACAAAAATAAAATTTACAATGAGCTTCACAAGAATAAACTTGTCGAAAAGGTCACATGTGATTGCGGTGGTCATTATCAGCTTCGAGGCCGAACATATCATTTCAAATCCAAGAAGCACATCAGATGGGCTAACACTCACTACATTGCATAGGTTTCAGTATTTTTTGTCTGAAAATATGACTAAAACAAATTCTGGTCATCTATTCAATGTATTGAGCTAACTTTACACCCAAGATCTCTCGTGAAATGGTTCGATATCGGAACTTCAAGCGCTTACCACAATCAACAACATTCTTCGCTTCGGTGTCTATTCCTTCATTCTTCAACAATCCACTGAATACATTAAGAGACATGATCTGGGACTCCCCGTTTGTTTCAGCCCATCTGCAGTATTTACCATACCAATCAGACGTCGATGCTTCTTTGATTTCGTCATCTTCTTCATCGCTAAGTACCTCATGCATATTGAGAAGCCACTTCACCACATTGTTGGTTTGCTTTGTCTTGAGTTCCTTCTTATACTTCGTGAGAGGGAACGCTTGTGGCTTGAATCCTGTCAAATCAACCCGTGCGAGGTAGTGGAAGATGTCGCAGCCAGCATCCAGATTGGCAAGAGTATTAAAATAGTGATCAAAATATTTTTCATCACCGACCCTGCTTTCACTGGCGATGAGACACATGTATCGACGGTCATTGGCTTCGATGATTGAGTCAAAGTCATTGTTTGTCAAGATCACATAATTTGCGTAGTCATTGACTTCAATTGTTTCGAGACCCTTGCGTTCAATCTGCGTACGATCGTCGGTGATATAGCTCTTCATTTGATTGTTCATAGAGCGATTGTTTGAGTCAAAGGCTTCGTCTAGCACAATTGATAGCTTGCTTTGTCGAATACCGTTGAACCTGGCAGTAATGCGCTCCATCGACGGACACACAAGACTACTCTGAGGGCCAATCACAAAACGATGAAAGATATCAAACGAAGAGTTCTTACCACATCCCTGCGTACCTTTGATGAGAGGAACCATCTTCGTCTTGACATGCGGCTTCTGAATCAGATGAGCGAAATACTTCATGAAGAACTGATACACAGCATCATTACTATCAGACAGGACCCACTTGATGTGATCGAGCCAAACATCAACTCGCTTTTGATTGATCACATGCTCAGGATCATATACGTGAGGGAACCCACTAAATAGATTGAATACACGAGGGTCGTTCTTGTGGGCGTCAAATGGACCATATGGATGGACATCGGCGGATTTATGATTCACCAAATGCGTGACAGCGTCGAGAATGACACTCATTTTGAGGTGGGCAACTACTGGCTTAAACCTAGGGTTATATTTGTAAGAAATGGCCATTTTGTAGGTTTGAAAACTTTCCAACTGGACTGAACTCAATTGCATCCACTTCTTCCTCGCCGAAACGCAGTTTTGTATTATTCTTTCCGTACCACATTGGCAACCCGTTGTTATCCGTTCGCACAAGGGTTTGTCGGATCAGCAGTGCGAGTTTGGATACATCAATAGTCACATTGCGCAGCGATGATAAATCATACAAATCAACCTTGTTGCTCTCGCGAATTAGATCCTTGTCCAGAAGCATCATGTCATTAACAATCTTCTTCAAGATGATCGTTTTAATCTCATTCACATCGGTGATCTCTTTGGTGTATTCATCAGTCTTAGTCTTGGCTATTGGCTTGACACCAGGCTTCGCCTTAGACTCCTCAGCCGCTTTCTCATATTCCGGATACTCTTCCGCTTGTTTCGCGCGTTCAAATTCTTCCAAGGAGGACTCATCCAGGCTTTGATTATCCCACACAATGCTGTCATCATCACTGCTAGAGTCGTCCGATGATTCATCCATCCATGAGTCATCACGAATCTAATTCAGGTTTGACTGCTTGTCTGTCGAACTCGTGTCTAACGAAATCGGAACCATCTCCACTGCTCGAATAGGCTCAGAGCCACACAGTGGCGAACCTAACTTCGTCATCGCTGGAATGAACTCATCTCCATCATCGGAATCATCGGAATCATATTCGTCGTCCGAATTAAATCATTTTTTCAAATCTGAATTATATTCCTCCCCATATACCCCTCTATCCGCGACCACCGGTTCGACATTCGATGCCTCGACGGGCTCGATCACCGATGGCGCTGGTGTATTAACAACCTCAGCGACGACTGGGGTATTGACTTGTGGGGGCATTTCTTCTACTATATTACTCTCCACGACAATAATTTCCTCATGATTGATAATAATTGGATGCTTGCCGCATCGTTCTTTGTTGCGAGCTAGCTTACACCGCTCTCCGTTGCTCTTGACGAAATTACACATTTTTATATGACTATGGTTATGTTTTGTATATTCTATATATTCTTCGCTTAAGATCATCTTTTTTATGATGTCATACTCAGGGGATCCCCGCCTTTCGCACATTATCGGATTGTCGTGCGAGTGTTGCTGTAGATGCCGATTTCGAGTGAGTCACCACTGAGTCACACTATGGTGACTCATCAGCGTATTTCATTTCGATGTCTATTCATTCTCTAAGTCATTGTAGAACGATCTCTATTTACCTGAGTCACCTGAGTCCCCACTTTTATCAATATTCAATATATATACTTATAGAGGTATAGTATGATAGAGGCATACATGATATAGTAGTGACTATAAAGAAGTGGGAGGAAGTTGCAAAAAGTGGTGACTCGGTGACTCGTGGTGACTCTTATATCTAGAGTTACTGTAGTTGGCTGTCATTGAGTGGAAGGTGGTGCCTCATGGTGCCTCATTCACTTTTAATGCCTCCAGTAGCTCTTGACCATTTGTTGTGAATACCGGTTTTATTTTTGTTATTGGTATATACTGGTTCCGCTCGGTTACGTTCAGAAGTGGATGGTTCGTACTTTCAGGTGGCTCTAATTCATTTGGTCACTAAGTAGAAGTATAGAACATCAAATGTCAGAGGGACACCGCGAGAGAGGCGCCTCTCAGTATCGAAAAACGCTGTTTGTGTTGATGGTGATAAGAATGACGTCGATTGCATCATCGATTTGAGGAGGGTATCGAAATTGCTGTTTATTCTCGTTCTCTTGTTTCTCTCAGTCTCGAACTTTCTGGTGAGAAGAAACATGGCCGAGGTGAAGCTGAACTGCGCGGTGTATGGCGAAGGCACTGTGTTTCCCGTGAAGATCGCAGGCGATGCGGAAGTCGAAGCGCTGCAGAAGGTCGTTGCTGGCATCGTGAGCACCGAGCAGCACGCTGTTCCACCAAGACTCGTGACGCTGTACTTGGCACGGAAGAAGGGAGGCGAGAACGACGAGTGGCTCAGTGACGACCAGAATGTGGAGGACTTGCTGCGAGGAGACGTCGATACCGCATACAAGGAGATGCTTTCGTGGTGGACTCTGGATGACGAGGAATATTTTGGAGCGAATTTTCAGCCTGGACGCAAAGAGATTCACATCTTGGTGGAACTCCCAGAAGCTGCGGGTGGTGTTGCGACGAAGCAAGGCGAATGGAGCGCAAAGGACCTGTCGACCGTGGATCCTGACGTTCAATTGAATGTTTGGAAGTCAGTCGTCAGGGTTTCATCAGAAGATGTGTGCTCAGGAACAGCGTTGGTTGTTGATCGAACGGCGACACACTTGTATCTGCTGACCAACTTGCACTTGTGGATCGACGAGACGTTCACTGATCACTTGAGTGATGAGTTCAAGACTGAAATCAAGCGATATTCGAGACTTCACCCGGGATGAAAGCAAGTGGAAAGCGAAAGAAGGATACTGCTGGTTCGTTAGATCCACCAATTCGCAAATCCGCGCGAATATCTCAAAGGAAGGCACCAGTGTTTTCAGACAAGCCCGAAATCGTGATCGAGCAGCTTCAGTCGAGTAACAAGGTGATGGAAGTCCTCAAGTTCAGACTTGGGAGTGACATTTGTTGGCGCAGTTCAGCTACCTTCGACTTCGCGATCTTCGAAGTTGCCGCGCCGCCAGACATCGAGCTCGTTCGATGTCGCATGGCCATTGACGTGCAACCACCGATGCGTGTCCACGTTTTTGGATTCCCAGGCGCTCTCCAAGATCGCGCATTTGATCACCCATACGCCATCATCCCAGCTGAACTCACTGGTTGGAGTCTGAATCAAATGACGCTCTCTTCGCTGTCAGCTCCAGGTCTCTCTGGAAGTGCTATCGTGTGCACGATAAGGGGAGTTCCAGTTGGATATATTGGCGGTGGGTTCGACGGCTCGGCGAAAACGAGCAGTATCAATCATATGGCTTCACGCTCCATGGAATACCTCTCGATTTGCCCTCGAGGTTGCCGCGCGACGCTGGAGATGAAACAAACGAGGAGCAATGACTTTTATGCGCGAGGTCAGGTATCACATTTAAATACCGTACTTATCCTAGTGACACATCGTCCGCTCTTCCTTCGTATAAAAGAGCATCGAGAGCACCCTTTACGTCCGCTCATCGTCCGCTCATCGTCCGCTCATCCTTCGCATATAAGAGCAACGAGAGTACCCCTAGACACCCTTAGAGACAGCGATGATATACCCAGGGTATCGAGGAGAACGATGAACCTAACTCTACAGACTGCATTCACTGGCTACTGCCCGCAGATGAAGTGCAAATTGACAAACGCATCTCCACTGGGTCGTTTGGAGCTGCATACTCGGGGAAATGGCTAGGTACGGATGTAGTAGTGAAAAAGTGTTGACTAACCAAGAAGAAGCCAGGAATCGACTTCAGTTCCGACGGGAGGCCGAGTTATGGTTTCCACTCAACCACGCCAATTTGATCAAGCTGTATGGGGCCTATGAAGAGAGCGATAAGCAGCCTGTGTTCGTGTGTGAACTTGCAGTTCATGGTACGCTGTCAGCGTTTTTGGCTGGAAAGTCGCGGAAAGAAAAGTGGGGAGCCTTGTACAGCGCAGCTTATGGTTTACAATATTTGCACGACCGAGGCATTATTCACGGTGATCTCAAGGGAAACAATGTGTTGGTTTGCAACAACAATCTGATCAAGTTAGCGGATTTTGGTCTGAGTGTCCTTGCTAGCCAGGTAGAATCTTCTGATGCTGAGAAGGGTGTGATTGGTGCGATTCGATGGAAGGCACCCGAATGCATTTGCGGTGCTCAATCAACGTTTGCATCGGACATCTACTCCTTTGGAATGTGCATCGTGGAAGTAATTACGGACAATTTTCCATGGGGGACTATAAACGACCCAGCTGTGGAATTACACGTGGTTACGAGACAAATGTTACCGCCGCGATCCGATGCGTTTACTGACGAGGAATGGGAGCTAGTGAGGCGTATGTGCAGTTATGAACCTGGCACCAGAATCGACGTGGGTGCTGTTGTATGTCTTTTGTATCAACTTTATTCAGGGTCCGATTCTTTTACTCGAGGGGAATCCGAGACCCGGATTGATCTTGGAAAGCTAATTGTTTTGCAACGGTATCAAGCTTATCGCCATCGGAGCGATACGCTGACGACCTCACTTTTAAAATGGTTCATTCCTTTGTGTGAGGTTGAATTGGCAAATAGGTTCCGGGGTGGTTATTTACCTAACGGTTATGATGCACAGTGGCTTGACACACACGTCGTTGTGAAGCAATTTAAATGGGTTACGGATACAAAAACACGTAGAAAAATTCCGTCGGGAAACAAGAGTGTGGTCGAACTGAACCACCCCAATATCGAAAAACTCTATGGTGTTGGCTACTCCGCTAACATGGAGCCGCGTTTTGTCTGCGAGGAGGCTGCCAATGGATCCCCTGGGAAAAAACCCGGATGAGGTTTGGCGCTCTCTGTACGAAGCAGCGCGGAATTCAATATCTTCATGAGCGCGGTATACTTCACAACGGTCTTCGATGTAGAAATATCCTCGTTTCGAAAAGCGGCATCGTGAAGGTGGCGGATTTCAGTTTGAGTACGTTTGCTGAATCTGCAAAATCTGGTGATGCTGAATCTGCTGATGATAATGGTGTTCGATGGAAAGCACCCGAAATCTTGAAGGTCGAAAGCCAACGTTCGCGTCTGACATTTACTCATTCGGCATGTGTATTATCGAAGCTGTGTCGGGAAATTTCCCATGGGGACGACTTTCAGATGTAGTCGTCAAAGACTACGTAGAAGAGGACAGTTGCCATCTCGGAGCGAAGCATTTGGTGACCGTGAGTGGGAACTGGTGGTACGGATGTGTCATTTTGACCCCGAAAGCAGAATTGGAATCGATTCAGTGATCTGCTGCATTGCCAACTTCAGCTCTTTTCAACGGCTGTAGTAGCGTTGCACAGGCCGTTTGTCGTCTGCTCAGTATGATAGCTCACATGCTGTTTCATGCGACGTCGAACCCAAATGCACAGCAATTCGGGACGTAAGGTTCCCACAAATACCGATGACACCTGGAAGTTTCACTAAATCCAATCCCAGCGGCTTTTGTTTTGTTTTGTTTTATTTTCACGTCGGAAGAATAAAAACGGGTCATATATCGATCAGGTCTTAGTTTGGGTCAGTTACAAAAAACAAGATAAATTGTATATCGCTTATCGCCGGCTAAGTGACAGGATAGGTGACATTACATCGGACGAGGGCGAGGTGAGGCTCACTCAGCGCATTCACCCTACCAACGCCCGCCGATTAAGCAAAGCGAGTGAGTGAATGAGTGCTGCAACCCGATATTCTTTCCCCAGCAAACGGAGACCGTAGTAAGTAGTGTACTGCAAAAAATAAAAGCTTCTTCGCAATAACGCATTGAGTAGTCAAAACGATCAATATAATTTTACCCCAAAAACACGGGGTAGTCAACATTGAGATAGATCTTGTTGAAGTTATTCCGTCATGACGGGGCATGGCAATCTCCTGGAGCCCAGCATGAGTTGGAGAAGCTTCTAGCAGTTGCATTAGACATCAACGGATCTCATGCGTGTCTACAACGCCGAGATTGACGAATTGCAGAACTAGTCAAAAAAGTCACGCTCGAGGTGAACGAAGGCAACTACACCAGAACTTCCCGCCATGCTTTTCACAAATTCGAGACTGAGGTTCAGTCTCAAGCTATCCATACGGTGCTTATATCGACTCTATTGCAACGTCTTGTAGAGCATAGAAAAGAGTCTCCAGCTTTGCAATGACGAAATGCACAACTCTTAAAGAGCGTCACCTTTGAGGTTCCAAGGCAATTCACTTCAGAACTTCTCGACACAAAGTCACTTGTTATTCACGATGGGTAAATGTCGAGACTCAAGCCTTAGTCATTGGACACCTAGAGTCAGCTCTACTTATATCATTTCACTGGTGATAATCTCATTGAGCTACAATCCATAGCCGCACAGTCTCAATAATTTGAGAACACGACTCGTGTGCTTCAGACCTTGTTGAGTACCAGCCAGTTCATCAATGCAGTAACTTCACTCACATTTCAACACACCCCACTCGCTTGTAGTAGTTGCAAAATCCAACATGTATGCTCCAAAGGCCGCCTCGCTTTACTCCCAATCGAGTCATAACAAGAAGAGCCAATGTGGTGTCACCACGGACGCTTTGTATCCATTCATGGTCAAGAGGGAAGAAACGACCAACACGGCCACCAATGATCTTGTCAGCATTATGTAAGCACACTGCAAGTCGTTCGATGGCATGAGAGAAATGAAGAAGACAAGCTTGATGAAGTTGTATCCGTCCTGTTGTCATTGAAGTGGTGCCAGCAGTAACAAAGAGTTGAATCCACACCACCTACCTGTAGCAGAACCATTTTACCACCTCCTTGTAAGATATCATGGGAATCAACGATTGTTAAGACGTATTATTAAGACCCCAGCATGGTAGAACCTCAAATTAAGGCCATGATACTTCTTGTCTTCCTCACTAATCCTTCTTCGTAGCCGTCTTCGTCATTCACTTCAGTGACACTCGTTACGTCTAACTTAATGACACGGCCATGTCATAAAAAGCTTGGCTGCGAGATACTCCTCTTGCGTCTACATGGAAAACACTTGGATCTTGGCATGGCGATTACCAAGGGTGCCCATCCACCTTATCGGTCGGAACCACCACCAACACACAGGGCCAACTGGCTCAGAAACTGCATGCATCATACTGTAGCTGTGAGGTCATTACACTTGGACGTCGGGTTGGCATCTGTATTCCCATTTCTCGATGAATGAACATTTGCAAGATTCTGCTGAAAGCAAAGATTCGCCAAGCGAAAAATGGTTCAACAAGATGATTAATAGCGATGCAGTCGGTGACGATCAATTCATACGTAGAACGGAGAAAGAGTAGTTTCTGTTTTTCTTGATCGACCACAACATAAAAAGCTCGTCGTAATTCGCTAACGCGGATCCGCGTTAGAAAAACTGAATCGCTTGAGAACCTCGGGTGGGATGTTGGTTTCACACGAGCATCTTCCAAGCTC
>VKKV01000225.1:0-190187 GCA_008080845.1 Phytophthora kernoviae
AAGCGGTTTCATCTACCTCAATTACAACAGCTCATCGACAACTTTGACGACCACCGGTTCTGCAGGAGTTATTAGCACTTCGACAATCGCGAGTTTGAATAACAATATGAACTTCGGTAACACTTGTCCAGTTCTTTGGAATTTGAGTAGTGGTGCGACGACAACCACATTGGCTGGTGGTCTTGCACTTCCGGCATCTGCGGTCACTCTTTCTATTACTGCTGATGTCAATGGTACTCCAACGTCAGGATCCGGTATTACTCCTCCCAATCGTTTCGCGACTTCTCGTGCCAACATACTCTCTAATCCAAGCGCTGATCATGCGTTGGTCCAGAAAAAGACATTCCGCTACTTTGAGCGAATTACCAACAAATTCACTGTAGCCCCAGGTCAATCTTTTACTTGGACTATCAGTAATGGCATTGCTAATCCAAAGCGATTGATCATGCAACCTATTGTTACTAATCCGACGGCTGCGGCGACTGTTTCGGATACGATCAATCCATTCCGTAATCCGTTCTCGACGGTTCCAGCAACTTGCAGTCCATTTGCCGCACTCAAAAATCTACAAATTACAGTCGGTAATACTCCAATCTGGAACAATCCTGTCAGTTTTGGGTATGATTTGTTCTTGCAAGAGATGTCGAAGTCGGGCTGTGATGGAGGACTTGATGATATTACTACGGCTGGTTTGCTATCTCAGCGTGCGTGGGAATCTTTGTATCGATTTGTGGCCGTAGATATTGGTCGTCGTCTTCCAAGTGAGGACGGTGCGAGCAAAAGTATTATCGTGTCTGGTACGTCGAATTGTAACTACGCTCTAACGATCTACTACCACTTGTTGCGCGAAGTTGTCGCTACGGTTGATACCGCCATGGGCACGATTTCCCAAGGCCCAGTTCAACGTTAGGCATCACAGATGCCATGAGATCTTCGAGCTCGATAATGTATCTAATGTAATTCTAATTAAACTATTTTTTTGCTCATCTTCAATATACGTCCTCAGTTCAAAATTAATTATGAACGGATATTTCACTGATAATCAAACAAAGCAAAAGGCTTACGATAGCTATTACAATGTGTTGGGAAGCGCACTCAGCACGACCCGACAGGAGTATATGCTGCATGTTTACATGAAGACACTGTCACCAGTGGGAACCTTCTTGTGGCAGGAGCCAGGAAGGTTCGCTGTGGTCCAGCCTGTGAGTGCTGTTCCGACGACTCACTGAGTGAAGTTGAAGTGACACGTGAGTGCGGGTCACATGCATATTGAGTGAAGGTGCTGGCTGAGCACCACAATGGGATCGTAGGAGATAGAGGACGCCAGGCGAACTAAGGACCAGTGCCAGGACTAGCTTAGAGTAACCTGCTCTTTCTTACTCTTCCATTTCCAATCAACTGCGCAAGTAAAATTCATCACAATGCTTCCGCCAAAAACGATTTCGTTCAGGGTAAGAAGCTGAAAGCTCTAATTCAACAAGAGTCTCTAGACGATGCGAGCACAGATTCTCTTGCAAATCTATTCCAGCAAGTGATGGCTAAGAATCGTGAGTACGAATATGATGAAATCACTAAGAAGCTCACGAAAGGTCCTAAAGGTCCTCCTAAAATAATAAAAAAAAGGTGGAGATGAGGCCAGCAAGAAATCAACAAAATTCACGTACGTTCCAGAATCGACTGATCCTGATGCTGAAATGAAGTCAGAAACACCAGACGACGAAGAAGACGTATCATCTGAGTCTGCGCGTTTTAATGAAGACATTAACGGGATTGCTAAAAAGGCAGTAAATACTCGAGAATACATCAAAGGAAAAAGAGCCTGAAAGAGGTGGTAGACGCCCAAGTTCGTAAATATCTCGACAAGCAGAAAGATTTCTGTAAAGTTGATTCAAATCGGAGACGCCAAGAGCTGACCGATCGTTTAGCCAAGGAAGTGATGAAAGAATCTCTAAAACTAGATAAACGGAAACGAATTGGAACACCACCTGATAAATCTCCAACTGATAAACGACCTTTAAGCGAGCTACTAATAAAACTGACGACGAACCAATTACTCGAACACTATTTCAGGAATCGGATGATGTTAGTGAGGAAAGCAGCGATGACGAAGAAGAAGAGAAGAAATTACGCAAGTTCAATGCTGGTATAAAAAAGTATATACAGCTGATATTAGGAGCTACAAAAGTTCGTATCCAACTAACTTGTACGAAAGTATTGATCATCGATTCGGAGATGCTATTGAGGCGAGGAAAGGAAAAGGCTATTTCAAAGATGATGCGCCCAAACCGCCGAGAAAGCATAAAATGTCGAAGCTCGCAATGGACCAATACAAAGCGGAACTAAAAGGCTGGCTTGATGGGATATTTATCTAAAAAAGCAAGTTCAATCACGAAGTCTCGTGTCTAGCGACTTGACGTCGATCAGACCTTCTAATTGCTCAATGCGTGTAATTAGTTTTTTAATGATATTTACATTCAAGATTGTGATCGTTGAATAATCTAATCCCAGTTGAACCCCATCAGGAGAATCATCTCCGTCACTAACTAAATGCTCATTTTCAGTCATAGATACAGCCTCTGAGCAGATACTAAGAACTTCTTGAGCAATCAGACCAATTTGAACCGTTTATCATTTTTGTATGTATAACTAACGGGTCTAAGAGTCTTGTATCGTTCAATAGGCATATCAATATCTTGAATATTATCTTTAACCGTCTATCAGACGTAGTAAATACATTCTGACTTACATAAATGTTTCCATTGAACACAGCGCTCAGAGAAGGCATGGTGATCGGTCCTCCTCCATAGTTCGTAAAAGCGCTCGTAGCGACTGATATGCCGTATGTATTTGTCGAGAAACTAATAGTATTGATTGATCCATTTGTTCCCGCTACTTCCAAAGGACGTGTGGTGATGAAGTTCCTACTCCTAAACGGCCAGCAGCGGTTAGATACATCATTGCTCCACCAAAGAAGCCAAAATCCAGTCTATTGCTTGTCGAAGCGCCCCCAGCGTAATAGAAGCTTATTTCAGCTTGATTCAAAAGTCGACGCATCTCTTCCTAATGTTAGATATCGGGATGCTGTAGCAGTCATTGTATTATCTAACGCGCTAATCAAACGCCCAGTATCTTGAGAAGTTCCTACTTGAAGCGTCTTTCTAACCCATAGATCAGAACCAACGATGACATTCTGAGCATATGATGTATTTAATTCAGCAGCACCTTGCGGATATAAATGGAGCTGACTCTTACTATCATTTACAACAACATGAGGTATAGTTCCATTGCGAGCCGAAAGAACCACATTGTAGTTTGAGTTTGATGCTTGCGTTGTATTAATAGCAGTGATATTTAAACCAGATGTGAATCCTACACCTCCTTGATACTTAATATCAAAAGGCTGACCATTGGCAACCATAGTCGTATTGTCATTTTGATATCCACACATGCGAATGAATATAGGCTCAGAGTTGTTCCCAGTCTTAAAGTTAATTAGCGGCATCTGAGTTGGCGTTGAGAATTGAGTGTCATAGAATTCAATACCAGCAGAGGAAGCAATCGTAGATTTACGAATAATAGTTTTGTAGATTAGAGAATTGAGATTGAAGTCAATGGTGGATACATCACGAATCGCCTTAGTTCCAGCAAATGTTAAGGTATTGATATTTGACATATCGCGCGTTGAGTTGATGAAGGCTGCCGCCGGCATAAAAGGTTGGGGCATTAACATTTATTGCCGCAGTTAAGATATCAGTATTCATAAACTGAATATTCGCGGTAGTTCCATAGTATGTAGTTGATGTTAGAGATGTTATCGTAGATACAGCACCGCTTGAATCTAATGATAGAACCTTGTTAGGTTGAGCTCCCCCGCAACAACTCCTGAGACCAGCGATAGATTAACAGTCGCTCCATTTAAAGACAACGAACCCATATCGACGTTTCCAACAACACTCAATGCCGAAAGCATTCCTGAGCCACCGAGTCGCAGATATCGTTGATCGCCCGTAGCAATAGTAAGGTAGTCATTTGAGCCAATGAAGAAAGAGCTATTGAAGATTGGAGATGAGATAATTGGAGGCAATGACATTTTGATGATCACTATATTATACGATGCAGAACTTTTATGAATCAATCCCGAAATCTAAGCTAAAGAAGTTTCCTCGCAATGAGCACTTCGAATTGCCCTTTAGAATGGTTGTAGCGTCGCCCAGCGGCTCTGGAAAATCAAATACCGTGCTCTATATAATAGCGCTCTTGAGCAAGGCTTTCACTAAAATAGTTATTTGTACAAAGACGAATGAAGTGCTGTATGATCATCTAAAAGACACTATTAATAGCGTACAAGTGATTGAAGAGGGATGGTTCCAGCGATGTCCGAGTATGATAACGAGACGAGCAAACTAATTATCTTTGATGACCTGGTATTAGAACCGAAAAACTCAGGCTCAAATTGGACAATACTTCATTCGAGGACGTAAGCAGGGCTGGTCGATGATCTACATAAGTCAGAGCTACTTCGGGATTCCAAAGACGATTAGAATCAATTCTCAGTACGTAATTCTGGGAAGAAATCTAACTCAACGAGACCTCGGAATTATCTGTCGTGATTTCCCTCGGACATAGCGATTAAGACCTTCATCGATCTCTATAAGCGAGTCACAAATGAAAAAAAGAGTACCATGCTAATGAATATCAATGATAGGAAAATCTACCACAATATCACGGATTTGGTTTGTGATATGTAGCTTGAGCTACTGCTTTTTTCGGCCTCATTAATAGACGAATGCAAGCGTTAGGGTCGGTTATCTGCAATGGAAGCATATTTTGATCATAAAAGCCGACCATTAGCTCAGAATTAGTTCCCTGCATAGGACAGTACGCAATTCCTTGCCCTTGAGAAGTATTTATGAGACCGCCGAATCCAACTCCTGCGCTGGTAAATGTGTGAAGTATTAAATTGTTGCTTGAGAGTGGGTTCTGTAGATTAGAGATGCCCACAACCACGCTCGCTACTGGATCTACTTGAGGAACTAGATTACTATTGACCGCATAAACGGTCGTTTGCTGAGCAGCTGGGTACGTAGCCGGGCTGAACCCAATAATCGAGCCAAATGCCGAATCTACTACTTGAAGCTGAGGTGTGTATGCGGTAGCGGGCATTGTAGGCATACCAACAGCTGCTGTATAACCCGTGAGATTCTTCACGGGAAGCATCGTAAATTGGATAGCGTAGCTCGATGGGTTTTCCGCTACCGAGATGAAATAGTAATACGTTCCAGTCGTGTTGTTGATTAAATAGAGATTGTTTTGGATACAGAAATACTGAAGATAGTTGTTGATATCACTAGCGGAATAAGTACCATCCGGAAGAGTAATCGTGTATGTAATTGTCGTTGCAGCGGTTGGCCAAATTATCTTAAAGCTATTGTTCTGGCGCTGAGAGGTAATAGCTTTCACGAGTAATATATCGAAATAGAACCTAGTGCAATCTCATACTGACTGAAGTCGATAGGCTGAGAGAACTTGTATCGATACTGGTTTGTCGATACCAGATTATTAATGTTTAACAAGATTGGGTAGCTCATTTTGAAATCGCAGATTTCTGATATCTATGATATCTTATCTACTTGTATATACCAACGAAAAGAAAAAATGCATCGACGAAAGAGAATTCGAAAACAATTGATGCCTCAGGCAATGGAAATTGATGGATCTGGGGAAGTAGATCATTCCAAGTTAGTAACGCCATCGAAGCGAGACTATGGCTCGACAAACATTGAGACTTTGACCAATCAGCTTCAGAAGATCAGTGTTAGTCATCTCGCCAAGGAGCAACAACAAAAAGCCCCAAGTATATAAACACAAGCAAGCTATTGAACTTCAGCCGTGGATCATCTAAAGCTTCATCAGACGCTTGAATTGACTATAGTAGGATGTACTAAATACATTTTTTGATACAGCTTCTCCAAAATCGATTTCATCTCCGATTTGATCAACGGACTGTCATCACCGATTTCGTTAGCTCCTTGTAGCATCTTCAGTCGCTGAACAAATCCATCGAGCAACTGATTGTACGAACTGTCAAACTGCCTTGAAGTAATATTACACTTCGTCAAGCAATACTTCATAAAGTCTCGCTCTTGCTCGTCTAAATGGTCAAACAAAGCCTTATCATATTGTCTGTCTTCGATCATCAGCCACCAGAGATCAACAAAGGCATGAGATACCAGCATCGATTTGATATTTACCGACGATTTGTCGCTTCGTAAGCAAGCTTGAAGTCCGTGGAATTCTACATGGAATGGACCGGGTTTGCGATATGATCTCTTTGTTTCTGCTCCATGATCGCTCTTTATCTTATATGAAATAAATTATTTCTCAAAAATATCAATCTCAAGCGTCTTATCACTCCCAGATGGATTGGATTCTCCATGGAATATGCGTTCGCGACGGTCTTTAGACCTAGCTGAAGGCTTAGAAGGTGACATAGGCTTAGGTGGTGGAGCAGCTTCGGGCTCGTACAGCTCGTCAGGTTCAAATGACACATCGGGAGCATTTGCTCGGTTTGATATCTTATTGTAGCTTGCATTAGCGGCTTCTGGAGAGTGTAGCAGCTTGGCATGCAAATCGCTCTTCTCTCGGTTAGTTAGCTTGGCGTAGCTTGGAGATTGGATAATATGTGATTCGCTGATGTGTCGAATCATATTCATTGACATAGCCTTTCCGTTGTATTTCAAGAATAGCTTCGATAGAATTTGACTAAAGCCACTGCTTGATCCAGCATAATCGTATTCACCTGGGTTTCCATTATAGACTCGATAGAGAAGCTTGCTCGGACTCAGATTTAACGTATCACCCAAGAATTGAAGATACGACTTGATCAGAGTCATTGTTGTACCGTCGAGGTTAATAGTCTGAGCTCCCATTTGGCGTATGTTCTTAAAATCATTCAAATACAAAGAGTTGCCTTGAAGATAATTGACACCCTCCAGGGATCCTTCGGACACCCTCGGTGCTAGCTCAACTGACGGCCATACGAGCCGGAGTGGATAGTGAATGTTCAACCAAAGCGTTACATAGTCGAATACGAGCTTTAGATATGCGGTTCTCTTTGATTTCTTGAGCTCTCCGAACTCAGATCGACTAAGAAATACTTTACCGTAAGCCTGGGTGAGCAACTTCTTAACCTTGTCCGGAATCGACATCAGTTCTTGATAGCTAATGTATTTTGATTCCTCTTCTGGCGTGAGTTCATTGTCCAGCTTCTCGGATTTGTTCTGACGGCTCAGTTCCTTTCGAATCGTGACATAGTACGTCAAAGTTCCTCGGTATCGGTTCTTGACCATTTTGCATATCGCGTTCAGACTGAGAATCAGACTTTCCTTGCTTGTGTAGATGCTTCTCAATAACTGAATGATTATCGAATTGGGAACTTTAAACGTTTTGGAGAACGCAGCGTCATCAAATTTTGCTGGATGCTGAATTGCGCCGATGAATTCCGTCAGACTCCATTGATGCGTAGCTACGCCAGCTTTGTAGAGTCTCATCATCTGCCTCGTGTAAGTGGTTAAGGTTGATTTAGATAAGTTGTCATGCTGAGAACCGATTTCAATGTCTCGAGAAATTATTTGTTTAATTTGCTCTAGGTTTAAGGATTTATATTTCGACATTTTAATCTCTCGCTCTGTATATATAGTAACCCAGATTGTCAATTTAGATGTATAAAGAATTTAAGATCGACTTTAGCCATGCGCAGGCTATGAAAGTGCTACACGGCAAGCCCGTCCGACTAACACATTCTCAGTTGAACAAAGGTCATGCTCATTACTTTGGTGTGGAAACGTATAAAAAGCTTGTGAAGGCTTATGAATCTGGCAAAGGTACCACGCTACATATGACTCATGGTGAAGTCTTGCGCACTCATCAATCAGGACTATCCGGAAGCGGTTTCTGGGAAGTCTCTGGAATGGAATCAAATCAGCCGCTAAAGGCATTGGTGGCTTCCTTAAAGATAATTGGAAACCAATCACAAGCGGACTTCTTGACGGGATTGCAAATGCAGCTGGACCTGAAGCCACTCCATTGCGTGGTCTTGTTAAATCAGTTTCAGGGGTTGGTATGGCTCCTATGTCTCGTCGTCGTATCAAAGGGGGTCATTCCGACTTGGATAAGTTTGATCTTGAATTATAAATGTCATTAATATAACAACCGTCATGATTGGATCCGTTTATAAGATCGTTTGTAGCCAAAGTGAAATCTGTTACGTTGGGAGCACTTTCAACATGCTGAAACACCGTTTGAATGGGCATAGATCTAATTTCAAGCGATGGGATGACGGCCATTCGACAAGCGAGATTGCAATCTATCCATATTTCCGAAAATACGGTCCATATGAATTCAAAATCATGCTAATCAAGCAATACGAAGTGGTAGATAGAGCTCATTTACATGCTTACGAGACACTGTGGATTAACAAATTCAAGAAAACGTGCGTCAATAAGGTCAATCCATTTTCGCCATTAAAGAAACGCCTAAAAAAGAGACTATTAAAAAGTATTGGGAAGCCAATAAAGTGGAGATCAACGACAAAAATAAAATTTACAATGAGCTTCACAAGAATAAACTTGTCGAAAAGGTCACATGTGATTGCGGTGGTCATTATCAGCTTCGAGGCCGAACATATCATTTCAAATCCAAGAAGCACATCAGATGGGCTAACACTCACTACATTGCATAGGTTTCAGTATTTTTTGTCTGAAAATATGACTAAAACAAATTCTGGTCATCTATTCAATGTATTGAGCTAACTTTACACCCAAGATCTCTCGTGAAATGGTTCGATATCGGAACTTCAAGCGCTTACCACAATCAACAACATTCTTCGCTTCGGTGTCTATTCCTTCATTCTTCAACAATCCACTGAATACATTAAGAGACATGATCTGGGACTCCCGTTTGTTTCAGCCCATCTGCAGTATTTACCATACCAATCAGACGTCGATGCTTCTTTGATTTCGTCATCTTCTTCATCGCTAAGTACCTCATGCATATTGAGAAGCCACTTCACCACATTGTTGGTTTGCTTTGTCTTGAGTTCCTTCTTATACTTCGTGAGAGGGAACGCTTGTGGCTTGAATCCTGTCAAATCAACCCGTGCGAGGTAGTGGAAGATGTCGCAGCCAGCATCCAGATTGGCAAGAGTATTAAAATAGTGATCAAAATATTTTCCATCACCGACCCTGCTTTCACTGGCGATGAGACACATGTATCGACGGTCATTGGCTTCGATGATTGAGTCAAAGTCATTGTTTGTCAAGATCACATAATTTGCGTAGTCATTGACTTCAATTGTTTCGAGACCCTTGCGTTCAATCTGCGTACGATCGTCGGTGATATAGCTCTTCATTTGATTGTTCATAGAGCGATTGTTTGAGTCAAAGGCTTCGTCTAGCACAATTGATAGCTTGCTTTGTCGAATACCGTTGAACCTGGCAGTAATGCGCTCCATCGACGGACACACAAGACTACTCTGAGGGCCAATCACAAAACGATGAAAGATATCAAACGAAGAGTTCTTACCACATCCCTGCGTACCTTTGATGAGAGGAACCATCTTCGTCTTGACATGCGGCTTCTGAATCAGATGAGCGAAATACTTCATGAAGAACTGATACACAGCATCATTACTATCAGACAGGACCCACTTGATGTGATCGAGCCAAACATCAACTCGCTTTTGATTGATCACATACTCAGGATCATATACGTGAGGGAACCCACTGAATAGATTGAATACACGAGGGTCGTTCTTGTGGGCGTCAAATGGACCATATGGATGGACATCGGCGGATTTATGATTCACCAAATGCGTGACAACGTCGAGAATGACACTCATTTTGAGGTGGACAACTACTGGCTTAAACTTAGGACTATATTTGTAAGAAATGGTCATTTTGTAGGTTTGAAAGACTTTCCCAACTGGACTGAACTCAATTGCATCCACTTCTTCGTTTCCGAACCGAAGTTTGGTATTATTCTTTCCATACCACATTGGCAACCCGTTGTTATCCGTTCGCACAAGGGTTTGTCGGATCAGCAGTGCGAGTTTGGATACATCAATAGTCACATTGCGCAGCGATGATAAATCATACAAATCAACCTTTGCTCTCGCGAATTAGATCCTTGTCCAGAAGCATCATGTCATTAACAATCTTCTTCAAGATGATCGTTTTAATCTCATTCACATCGGTGATCTCTTTGGTGTATTCATCAGTCTTAGTCTTGGCTATTGGCTTGACACCAGGCTTCGCCTTAGACTCCTCAGCCGCTTTCTCATATTCCGGATACTCTTCCGCTTGTTTCGCGCGTTCAAATTCTTCCAAGGAGGACTCATCCAGGCTTTGATTATCACACAATGCTGTCATCATCACTGCTAGAGTCGTCCGATGATTCATCCATCCATGAGTCATCACGAATCTAATTCAGGTTTGACTGCTTGTCTGTCGAACTCGTGTCTAACGAAATCGGAACCATCTCCACTGCTCGAATAGGCTCAGAGCCACACAGTGGCGAACCTAACTTCGTCATCGCTGGAATGAACTCATCTCCATCATCTCCATCATATTCGTCGTCCGAATTAAATCATTTTTCAAATCTGAATTATATTCCTCCCCATATACCCCTCTATCCGCGACCACCGGTTCGACATTCGATGCCTCGACGGGCTCGATCACCGATGGCGCTGGTGTATTAACAACCTCAGCGACGACTGGGGTATTGACTTGTGGGGGCATTTCTTCTACTATATTACTCTCCACGACAATAATTTCCTCATGATTGATAATAATTGGATGCTTGCCGCATCGTTCTTTGTTGCGAGCTAGCTTACACCGCTCTCCGTTGCTCTTGACGAAATTACACATTTTTATATGACTATGGTTATGTTTTGTATATTCTATATATTCTTCGCTTAAGATCATCTTTTTTTATGATGTCATACTCAGGGGATCCCCGCCTTTCGCACATTATCGGATTGTCGTGCGAGTGTTGCTGTAGATGCCGATTTCGAGTGAGTCACCACTGAGTCACACTATGGTGACTCATCAGCGTATTTCATTTCGATGTCTTTTCATTCTCTAAGTCATTGTAGAACGATCTCTATTTACCTGAGTCACCTGAGTCCCCACTTTTTATCAATATTCAATATATATACTTATAGAGGTATAGTATGATAGAGGCATACATGATATAGTAGTGACTATAAAGAAGTGGGAGGAAGTTGCAAAAAGTGGTGACTCGGTGACTCGTGGTGACTCTTATATCTAGAGTTACTGTAGTTGGCTGTCATTGAGTGGAAGGTGGTGCCTCATGGTGCCTCATTCACTTTTAATGCCTCCAGTAGCTCTTGACCATTTTTGTGAATACCGGTTTTATTTTTGTTATTGGTATATACTGGTTCCGCTCGGTTACGTTCAGAAGTGGATGGTTCGTATTCTAAGGTGGCTCTAATTCATTTGGTCACTAAGTAGAAGTATAGAACATCAAATGTCAGAGGGACACCGCGAGAGAGGCGCCTCTCAGTATCGAAAAACGCTGTTTGTGTTGATGGTGATAAGAATGACGTCGATTGCATCATCGATTTGAGGAGGGTATCGAAATTGCTGTTTATTCTCGTTCTCTTGTTTCTCTCAGTCTCGAACCTTCTGGTGAGAAGAAACATGGCCGAGGTGGAGCTGAGGTGCGCGGTGTATGGCGAAGGAGCGTGTTTCCCGTGAAGATCGCAGGCGATGAAAGTCGAGCGCTGCAGGAGGTCGTTGCTGGCATCGTGAGCACCGAGCAGCACGCTGTTCCACCAAGACTCGTGACGCTGTACTTGGCACGGAAGAAGGGAGGCGAGAACGACGAGTGGCTCAGTGACGACCAGAATGTGGAGGACTTGCTGCGAGGAGACGTCGATACCGCATACAAGGAGATGCTTTCGTGGTGGACTCTGGATGACGAGGAATATTTTGGAGCGAATTTTCAGCCTGGACGCAAAGAGATTCACATCTTGGTGGAACTCCCAGAAGCTGCGGGTGGTGTTGCGACGAAGCAAGGCGAATGGAGCGCAAAGGACCTGTCGACCGTGGATCCTGACGTTCAATTGAATGTTTGGAAGTCAGTCGTCAGGGTTTCATCAGAAGATGTGTGCTCAGGAACAGCGTTGGTTGTTGATCGAACGGCGACACACTTGTATCTGCTGACCAACTTGCACTTGTGGATCGACGAGACGTTCACTGATCACTTGAGTGATGAGTTCAAGACTGAAATCAAGCGATATTCGAGAGTTCACCCGGGGATGAAAGCAAGTGGAAAGCGAAAGAAGGATACTGCTGGTTCGTTAGATCCACCAATTCGCAAATCCGCGCGAATATCTCAAAGGAAGGCACCAGTGTTTTCAGACAAGCCCGAAATCGTGATCGAGCAGCTTCAGTCGAGTAGCAAGGTGATGGAAGAAGTCCTCAAGTTCAGACTTGGGAGTGACATTTGTTGGCGCAGTTCAGCTGCCTTCGACTTCGCGATCTTCGAAGTTGCCGCGCCGCCAGACATCGAGCTCGTTCGATGTCGCATGGCCATGACGTGCAACCACCGATGCGTGTCCACGTTTTGGATTCCCAGGCGCTCTCCAAGATCGCGCATTTGATCACCCATACGCCATCATCCCAGCTGAAGTCACTGGTTGGAGTCTGAATCAAATGACGCTCTCTTCGCTGTCAGCTCCAGGTCTCTCTGGAAGTGCTATCGTGTGCACGATAAGGGGAGTTCCAGTTGGATATATTGGCGGTGGGTTCGACGGCTCGGCGAAAAACGAGCAGTATCAATCATATGGCTTCACGCTCCACGGAATACCTCCCGATTTGCCCTCGAGGTTGCCGCGCGACGCTGGAGATGAAACAAACGAGGAGCAATGACTTTTATGCGCGAGGTCAGGTATCACATTTAAATACCGTACTTATCCTAGTGACACATCGTCCGCTCTTCCTTCGTATAAAAGAGCATCGAGAGCACCCTTTACGTCCGCTCATCGTCCGCTCATCGTCCGCTCATCCTTCGCATATAAGAGCAACGAGTACCCCTAGATACCCTTAGATACAGGGATGATATACCCAGGGTATCGAGGAGAACGATGAACCTAACTCTACAGACTGCATTCACTGGCTACTGCCCGCAGATGAAGTGCAAATTGACAAACGCATCTCCACTGGGTCGTTTGGAGCTGCATACTCGGGGAAATGGCTAGGTACGGATGTAGTAGTGAAAAAGTGTTGACTAACCAAGAAGAAGCCAGGAATCGACTTCAGTTCCGACGGGAGACCGAGTTATGGTTTCCACTCAACCACGCCAATTTGATCAAGCTGTATGGGGCCTATGAAGAGAGCGACAGGCAGCCCGTGTTCATGTGTGAACTTGCAGTTCATGGTACGCTGTCAGCGTTTTTGGCTGGAAAGTCGCGGAAAGAAAAGTGAGGAGCCTTGTACAGCGCAGCTTATGGTTTACAATATTTGCACGACCGAGGCATTATTCACGATGATCTCAAGGGAAACAACGTGTTGGTTTGCAACAACAATCTGGTCAAGTTAGCGGGATTTGGGCTGAGTATCCTCACTGGCCAGGTAGAATCTTCTGATGCTGCGAAGGGTGTGATTGGTGCGATTCGATGGAAGGCACCCGAATGCATTTGCGGTGCTCAATCAACGTTTGCATCGGACATCTACTCCTTTGGAATGTGCATCGTGGAAGTAATTACGAGCAATTTTCCATGGGGGACTTTAAACGACCCAGCTGTGGAATTAAACGTGGTTACGAGACAAATGTTACCACCGCGATCCGATGCGTTTACTGACGAGGAATGGGAGCTAGTGAGGCGTATGTGCAGTTATCAACCTGGCACCAGAATCGACGTGGGTGCTGTTGTATGTCTTTTGTATCAACTCTATTCAGGGTCCGATTCTTTTACTCGAGGGGAATCTGAGACCCGGATTGATCTTGGAAAGTTAATTGCTTTGCAACGGTATCAAGCTTATCGCCATCGGAGCGATACGCTGACGACCTCACTTTCAAGATGGTTAATTCCTCTGTGTGAGGTTGATTGGAATACTCTTTCGGGGCTGGTAATTTACCTAACGGTTATGATGCACACTGGCTTGACGCACACGTCGTTGTGAAGCAATTAGTGGTTAACCTGGGTATGGATACGGTTGACGAAAAACACACGTAGAGAAATTCCGTCGGGAAACAAGAGTGTGGTCTGAACTGAACCACCCCAATATCGAAAAACTCTATGGTGTTGGCTACTCAGTAACATGGAGCCGTATTTTGTCTGCGAGGAGGCTGCCAATGGATCCCTCTATAAATACCTGAAAAATAACCTGGATGAGTTTGGCGCTCTCTGTACGAAACAGCGCGCGGAATTCAATATCTTCATGAGCGCGGTATACTTCACAACGGTCTTCGATGCAGAAATATCCTCGTTTCGGAAAGCGGCATCGTGAAGGTGAGGCGCTCCAGTTCGAGTACGTTTGCTGAATCTGCAAAATCTGGTGATGGCTATTACGTTAATGTTCGATGGAAAGCACCCGAAATCTTGAAGGTCGAAAGCCAACGTTCGCGTCTGACATTTATGCATTCGGCATGTGTATTATCCAAGCTGTGTCGGAACAACCCCCATGGGGAGACCTTCCAGATGCAGTCGTCGAAGACTACGTAAAAGAGGACAGTTGCCATCTCGGAGCGAAGCATTTGGTGACCGCGAGTGGGAACTGGTGGTACGGATGTGTCATTTTGACCCCGAAAGCAGAATTGGAATCGATTCAGTGATCTGCTGCATTGCCAACTTCAGTTCTTTGCAACGGCTGTAGTAGCGTTGCACAGGCCGTTTGTCTTCTGCTCAGTATGATAGCTCACATGCTGCTTCATGCGACGTCGAACCCAAATGCACAACAATTCGGGACGTAATGTTCCCACAAATACCGATGACACCTGGAAGTTTCACTAAATCCAATCCCAGCGGCTTTTGTTTTGTTTTGTTTTATTTTCACGTCGGAAGAATAAGAAACGGGTCAAATATCGGTCAGGTCTTAGTTTGGGTCAGTTACAAAAAACAAGATAAATTTATATCGCTTATCGCTGGCAAAGTGACAGGATAGGTGACATTACATCGGACGAGGGCGAGGACGAGGCTCACTCAGCGCATTCACCCTACCAACGCCCGCCGATTAAGCAAAGCGAGTGAGTGAAAGGAGTACTGCAACCCGATATTCTTTCCCCAGTAAACGGAGACCGTAGTAAGTAGTGTACTGCAAAAAATAAAAGCGTCTTCATAATAACGCATTGGTACTCAAAGCGATCGATATCATTTTACCCCAAAAACACGACGTAGTCAACATTGAGATAGATCTTGTTGAAGTTATTCCATCATGACGGGGCTTGGCAGTCTCCCGGGCCCAGCAATGAGTTGGAAAAGCTACTAGCAGCTGCATTAGACATCAACGGATCTCATGCGTGTGTCTACAACGCCGAGATTGACGAAATGCAGAACTAGTCAAAAGAGCGTCACGCTCGAGGTGAACGAAGACAACTACACCAGAACTTCTCACACAAAGTTCACTTGTTATTCACTGGGTAAATTCGAGACTGAGGTTCAGTCTCAGAACCCAAAGCTAGCCTACTTATATATGTGCTGCATATCACTCTACACCTCGCATACCGATCATGCGAGACAGGCTCTCGAACCGAGCCTTTGCCAATGGCTTTGTGAATAAATCTGCGAGATTGTCTTCACCTTTGACCTTCCATAGGTACAAATTCTTCTTCTCGACTTGTTCTCGTACAAAGTGCCACTTCAATTCGATATGACGAGTTCGTCGACTAAAAGTCGGACTCATAGCCATTACAAACGATGATTGATTGTCGACACCCAGAGTCAGCTTGCTTTTCATTTCAGGCAGCAGCTCATTGAGGATATTCATCATCGCTCTCCCTTCCATAGCAATTTCACATGCTGCTATATACTCGGACTCCGCCGTGGATTGAGCTACAATCATCATATGCCGCCACCGCTTAAGGGCAACAACTGAGCGAGACTTCGATGCAGATCGCCAGTAAGATAGACGGGTATTGTGAGTTAGTTCGACTTACATATATGAGAACGTATTTGAGAGCTGATGACAATACAGTTTGGACGCTGGAGATATTTTCAATCTTTGGCGTGCTCTGCAAGCAGAATCTTGCTTGGATGTCCGTAGTTGAGTGTAGTTATTCCACCAGTACGACATTCTTTGAGACGAATTCTGTGTAGGGTGAAACAACCCAAATGAAGTACAAGGACTTCAAGTTGAAGTGAATGCAAAAGAGAGACAACAGAGGCAGATTCCTGGTTATGATATCTGACTCACCCGACAAGGAGTTTTGTAGACGCGTGAATGACCAGTGTGGGGTCGAACTTGACATTGTAGGCGTCAAATAGAAACGTCGATAAATACGTGCGTTGTTCTTGTTTTTACTACACAAAGTCTCACCACTGACAATTTGATCCACAGCTTGACATATATTGAGTGTTGTCGATGAATGCTACCTCGAGAATGCCAACCAAGCAGCAGAATACTGGTAGCGTGTACTGTACAAATTGGACTGGCTCGTTGAATATCCCCGACACAACTTGTGTCACGTCTAGTGTTGTGACAGCACCGTTGTGATGAATGCCCTGACTCGCAGTAATCTTCTTACTCAGTGTTTTGATACATCAAGTTGATGGCCAGTGCGATACCAGCGACTGTATTCCCAGGCTCATCAAAGGACTCAGCCAGGTCCAGCGCCATCATGCCGTCCTCATTGGTCACTTCAGGTGACTCACCTGACAATATGACAGTAAGTGCCTACTCTGTAAATCACTGGGTTTCACTTAAGCGACCCGACCGGTACTCTCTCTCTTTTTCTCATTCCAGAATTTGCCGGTTCGAAGAAAGATGGTGAAGCTCTTTCGCGCGTTAGTTGGTGTGGTGGGAAGCGCGTTCCCTGTGGACATCGATCTGAGTGACTCGGTGGGGGACTTGAAAGACGCGATTACAGTGAAGCAGAAGTATGCATTTGCAGTAAGCAAACTGCAGCTCTTCCTAGAGAAGAAGCACGGCGCGTGGCTGCCAGACGACGACCCAACTGCGCTGGCATTGGAGAAAGGGGAGACCCACAAAGACATTTAGGGGTGATTGATGGAGAGAAGTTGGATGAAACTTGGACGATTCAGGACGTGTTGGAGGATAAGAGCATGCCAGAACCTTTGTCGTGTCAAATCCACGTGCTGGTGGTGGTTCCGGAGAGGACAGTTAGTTCAGCGAGTGAGACTTCTATGATGGAATAACTGGCCAAAGATGTACGCGAAATACACGAGCAGACTGTGCTGACTAAACGCAAGCGATATACCCACTCGAAGGTGGACTCAACCCTGGGCAAGCAGCTTTTGAATGACTTAAATATTAAGGTGGATCCTGTACGCACAGTTCCATTGGCTGCTGAAAATGGGACTCCGGCTGACGTATTCACATGAAAGAGCGTCATCGTTGAAGACGGCCAAGAGATCATTCTCACCGAGGAGCGGCAGCAAGAACGATATTGCACGCATGTGGAACGCAACATTGGCGCTGTGATCAAGGATAACAACCTTTGCGTGAAGAGCGTAGAAAAAAGCAAAAACATCCTCAGCGTTGAAGTTCCTGGTCGCAGCATTGATCTCGTTGGACGGACGGATCTCCTTATACTTGGTGATCTCGTCTTAGAAAGCCCGCACAGTTTGCAGTACTTGCCTGGAGTGAAGATGCTGATTGAAGTGAAAAGAGGGGTTAAAGCAAGTTCGGACTTCCAGGCATTGTCGGAGCTAATCGCTCTGGATCTGCTCGTCAACGACCCAGTGATGGCACTTCTTACTGACTTGAGACATGATTGGGTGTTCTTCTGTGTCTCCGAGAGGAAAGACAACTCTGCTCGCATCCACAGAGCCACTATCAAGAAGCCAAGCGAGGCTTTCCAGGTGACCAGGGCGCTATTGGAGCAGTCTTCGACTGCTGATGCTGAGTCAGCCTTCCGTGCTTCCAAGAACCTATAAAGCGACAGAAGCTATCTCAGGTGATGCCATCTATCGGAGATGGTAGTGAAGGTGGCGGGATTCGTGAGAGCATCGAACGATACTATGATATCGCAAGTGTGTTAGGTCCCGACATTGACATGGTGCGTGCTGTGGCTAGGCAGGTTGCTCGATCTATTCCACGTTTAGTTATTCCAGCTAATTCTTGCCCTGGCATGCTGCATCATGAAATGAGTGTTATACTTTTTAACAAGCAGTCCATGACTCAAGTATAATGAAAATTGCGTTTTTCGCAAACGCTGAGCAACTCGGGAAATCCGCTATTACGAGAGCAGCCCAATAAAGCAAAATTTTACGTTGGTCGTGATATCGTGTGCGCGTAGCAGCAATGCTGGTTAGCATTGCTTTTGTGGATGAAGAGAAATCGCCATGCAAAGCCACCAACTTGAAGCCTCATCAAATGCAAGGTTCACACCACAGTGTGAGCTGCAACCAAACAGTTAGGGTAGGTTTTGGGGAAGATACAGTCATTCTTGTTTTTGGTAGTCCACGTCCGTGTGCCGTGCCCATACCCGCTGTCGCTCAAGTCCGTGTGTCGTGCTTATAGCTAACGTTGCTCAAATCTGTGCGTCGTGTTCAGCCTGGTGTAATTTGGAGTCCCCGGGTGCTTCTAGATTACCGCTAGCAGCCTGTTGCCTATAGTGTTGCCATAAGGAAAGCGTGTCTATCGTATGTCACAAATCTCGACGACAGCAACACCTATGGTAGCAGCTCCATTGCTAACGTGCAAATGCAAAGTGGGTCGCTGTGAGGTATGCCAGCTCTGTAGACGTTGCAGATGCAATCATGACGGTATGTCAGTAACAAAAAGACAAATCGAAAACGAGGGCAGCATGGCCCAACAAACACTCGATCGAAAAGGCCGTTCAAGCGCAAAGCGAACAATTACAAGCCTGGACAATTATTTGAATCACCGATGACACCTGAAATGAATAGATTCACTCTCTATTCATCGTTCCCAAGCAGTAACCCAGCTGTTGGCTCTCTTGCCGTTTACAGCGGTCCAGACTTATTGCGGAGCTTTGGGATGGCTGACCATATCGACAACTACTTCACGCATGGGCCGAGTGCGGATGACCGCGGTAACGCCGATACGTATTCTGATCCAAGCAACCCTTCAACCAAAGTGATGATAAATGTTGCTTCTGAAGCAGCAAAGCGAGTCTGCAGTCTATTGTGTGATAGTAATGCAGAAGCGGGGAAGCACTGTGGGATGCAACGGCAAATACTGCTCGAGAAGGAGCCTCTTGAGTTGATTTACGCGGCAAGCGAATTTTGCACAAGCTCTTGTTTTCTTATATGAAGGCCAAGAAATCGTCTATTGAGAGGCGCATCTTGCGAGCTTGCTTGTGTAGCCTGACAATTGGAGAAGTGCAAGAGTTGAGTGAAATGGCCAATGGGTTCTCGATGCCGCCGAACATGTTTGTTCATGGGCGACAAGACATGAGCGCACTGCTAGAAGGTAACAAATTGGAGACGAAGACTCGGACACTTCAGCGCTTTGATCCAGTTGCTGTTGAGGATGCCGTCTCCTTCATTTTATCTCCCGAAAACGCGTCGTACTTCTCGTGGGGAACGAAGCGGTTAAACCTAGACGGCCAAACGTTTATTTTTCCGGCGATAATGCGCCGTCGAAGCCGCACACTTTTTGAGCATGTTGCTAAGCGAGCAAGAATTACTTCTATCCAGCGATCAACGTTTTTGCGCTGATTGGAAAATTGACATCAGGAGATTCGCAGCAGAGGAAGGCAGTTGATTATGTTGTCGGATTCTTGGTGAACGACCCCGGCAGCGTGATCAAGCAGATTGTTGCCGAGTCGACGCTCGATAATGCTGTTCAAGGAGAAATACTCAGCAGTTTGGATCTTGTATCTGCCTATATGAAGTATGGATTTGATGAACACCTGGACATAAGTGGTGGCGAGTGCATTTTGCAAAGCATCACGTACGGACTGGATCAAAATGTAGCCGATCGCAGTACCAATGCAGGTATTTGCGATGACTGCAAACGAATATTTCACTTCTACTCGAATCTTAAGTCGCTGCTTTTGAGCGTACCAATTCATCCATCTGTTTTCACGGTCATTGACAACTCGTCAGAGAAAGCAAAACTGTTTTTGGGGCATCGACTACGTGTGACCAACCAAAAGTTCGCAATTCGCTCCATTTTTGAAGGCATGCGATCGCGATTCATAGATAGATGTGGATCTCGGCACTGCTCTGATGAAGCAGTAGTTACTGTTGACTTCAAGATGAAATTTGACCCGATCTATTTTAGAGAGAAACCGTGGATCATTATGGGAAAAGAGGCATATCCTGGCATGGAGCTCTTATCGAGTACTTTGAAGGCAATGATGAGATGGACGAACAAACGGATTTGACAACCTCAAAGCTTTATGTTGATCACATCTCAAAGGGAGACAACAAGCAAGACCGAGAAGCTGTCATCTCGTTGCTGGAGGCAATTCTGCTACGCATCAGAAAGATCTTCCAAATATCCGACGAATCGTGCTGCAGTCAGACAACGCTACATGCTATCAGAACACGTTAATCCCGCTAGTTCTTCCCTGCCTTTCGGTTGCTCATGGAGTTGAGATTACGCGCTTTATCCATACCGAAACACAAGATGGAAAAGGAATACTTGACGCACATTTCGCGCGATCGATGCAAGTTCTTTTGACGTGGGCCCGGGAGGCAACAATTGTATCACTCCTACTCAAGCGGTAGTCGGCTTAAAAGCCACGGCGGCTTACCAAATACGGTTGTTGAGCTAGTAGAACACAACCGAGAGCAACTTGGAAATCTGGTGAGAAAGATCAACGTTTTGGATCAGCAAATTCGGCGGTATATCAAGCGGGCAAACGACATTGAGGTATCGGTGCTGAAACATCGTGAAACGTCAGACGTCTGTCTAGAGACCTATACCAATTGTCCGTCATTTACGTTAACGTTGCGCGAATATTCTCAGGTTGGGCACGGAATTAAATTTTTGTGCAAACCATCTCTCAATATCTGCTCACTGATTTCGAGTGATGAGGCACAAAATTCGGGGTGTTTTGGTGAAGATGATGATGCCTATGACGTCGAAGAAGATGAGACAACCGTAGTGATTGCTAGTCGCGGTGGTCATACTCAAGAAGGTGATGACGATGGGAACGAAGATCATGACGAAGATGCAACCGGTGACGAGCTAGAATTGGAGGATAATTGTGACTTCGAAGATATTGATCCCAGCATGTCGCTTGGTTCGGTAACAGGTGTACTCATAGCTACACAAGGGCAGATCCGACGACGTGTAAGAACATGGCGAAACAAGACCCAACTGGAATATCCAATACCAGCGCAGATCTATTCAAAGGATGCTGTGAGTTTTGCTATAAAGACCGCGTTAGAGATGCAAAGAGCTGGTGATATTCTCATTCGGAATCCGCGATCATTTTCGCCATCATCCAGTGTGGCTACCCTCTCAGCCTTTAGTGCCCCTTGGTCATTTCCATCGGGGTGGGCTGTGCGTCCTAAGCGAGGGTCAATGTATGGGGAGCAATACATCGCGAATTTCCGCAGTCAGGTTGAAGATTTGTTTCAACAGGGTGTTAAGCATCCTTCAAAAAATTGGGGCCAGGCCGGATGCTTGAGATAATTCGCACAAACAACCCTGGACGGTACGATCTGCCAAGTGAAAACGAAATCCGCCAAGAAATTTCAAAACTTAAGGCGGCTGGTTTGAGAAAATCTGTCACTGCGTCTTCAAGCGCATCTACTACTGCTTATGGCACTTCGGGCAGCTTACACCACATTTGGTCATGAAGCTACAACGCATATTGAGGATTATGCCTCTGTTAGTGTTGGAACAGACATCCAATCACGATCGCCTCGAAAACGAGGTCGTCCCGCTTCAGCTTTGTCAAAATTAATAAGCCAGCTTCTCGACAAAGAACCATCCATCAAGCCAAAGCACGGACTTGCTCGAGTTCGCGCGGATCAACCTCAACTAGAGTTTACAGATAAGCAAGTCACCACCGCTATCAGCAACCAAAAGACACTGCGGAAACGGCAACAGCTGGTCTATGATCGTACTACTACTGCTAGCTCATTGCAAGATTAGACTTCACAGATACACCAAACGACAACTCAAACGAATGGCCTCGGCAATTATGTTTATGGTAATGCAAGCGCTAACAACACCATGAAGTGGCACCCGTGCAACCAAATAATGTCCAAGATCTAACCGGTAATTTGCGAGCATCATTTGGAGTTACTGTCTTCGTCAAAGTATTTCTTCTTTAGCACTGTTTACTAACAGCTTATAATTTTCTGCTGTCTAGACGTCATATCCACGGAGATATTGACGGTCGAGAATATGTTCAAGCTCCTTGATGTTATTAATTCGACCATTTTATTGTAAGCACTACAGTGATGCTACCACGATAGAACTATAAGTTTATCCGCAATGCGGCGGCTCTGCCAATAGAGCAACCGAAGGTGCTTGGCTTTCAACTGGGTTCGTGTACGTTATTGTCTGACAACCATCACACTGTCCCCGACCACGTCTAGCGGTGACGATTTATTGCGTTCGCATGCCTTGAGCCCCATGAGAAGACCCATGCTACCAGGTTGTTGTTGGTCGTTCTTGCCGAAAATGACCCAGCAAACTTGCAGTTCAGCTGTCGAATCTCCTACTCGAACCACAGCCGCACCACTGTTGCCGTGCCTAGGATTCCCTCTCGAACCTCCGTCAAAGAACGGGAGATACCTGCTGCTGTTGAGCGAGGAGGTGCTGGTGACAGTCACCCAACTATATGCTAACACCTGTTACATCACATTAGAGTCTCGACCTATGGCGACATGTTGCGTCCCCACGTGGAGGTGGAGATGCACCATGTCGTAACTGCGGCGGAGTCTTGCAGCAAGTAGCGTGCAATGGTGTTTTGTTGTGAAGTTGTTGAATGAGTCGAAAGCTACTAACCAATTCGACTCAACTCAGCAAACGGTGAGCGAGGGTAGTTAAACATACGTAAGTATCGAGAGCTAAGACCCTCAAGCTTCTTCTAGATCGTTGGTTTCGAGCTCTGGCATGTTGAGTGTAGTTAGAAATATTACTATTCCGGTGGGGGCAGCGCCTACATGAATGACTTCTCGCAGCTGATAGCAGCGATCTCGCCTTCTCAGTATTCATCGCAAATATCATGCCTAGTACAAATTCCAGGCATGCCGTTGGTAATGGCGGCGAGCAGGATGCTGAAGGTATGACCCCGTCGATTGCTGCTAGTTAGCACATGACTGCCGCCCGACTCAGATATTGCTCCTGGCCCTCATGGCACTGAGATGTGGTGGAGTTGATCGTGTAGGCGACGTATCTTGTGACTCCGCTACCCAACCTAGTAGCCCAAGTGGTATTGACGATATCAATACTTGGTTGCGGAAAAATAAAGAGTGTTGATCACTGTGGGAGTTTCTCACAAGGGTAAGGGCTTTTGTTGAAGATCAAGGTGTGAGCTTTTGACTTTCGGAAGACAAACTTTTGTCCGGGTTGTGTGCTGTACGTGTTTCCACCAACGCCTTCAGTGCGAGCTACGACACAATAGTTAGTACATCTTCATTATATATTCTTCCCAGTCGAATCGTGAAATCCATTTTCTTGTATGATGAGTTGCGGATTTCACGATTTGGCTAGTGTTTGCCGGTTTCATTATACTTGAGTCATGGACTGCTTGTTAATTTTACTTCTGATAAATATAAAGTTAGTAATATACAAAGATAGCGTACTCACCTGAGCAATACCAAGCTAATAAGGGCGTATTATAGCGACACAGAAGCACTACTACCAGCGTACGTGTGAATCTCGCTTGCCCTATCAAAAGGGCTGCGACGACAAGAATAGGGGTTCTCACTTTTGACAACACCAACTTCGGTGAGGCCGATCTACAAAGCCTCTCGAACTATACTTGGTGGAAATTGTGCTGATCATCTTGTTGCCGACCCCCTCTATCCTGCCGCGAAATCGAAGCAGTTTGCCACCCTTTGGCAGCAAGTTGGACTCCCAGCGAAAATAGCGGATCAAGTGCACACAAGAAGAGGGGCCAGCGCGAGCAAGAATGCGGGCTGCGATGGCGAGCGATGGATCTCAGCCGAGTATTGAACTACCATCCAACCCGTTACATGATGTGTACCAAACATCGCAGGTATCAAGCATGATTACCTTTACACCTACTTTGCTTGTCAGCGCTGCTGAAGAGGAAGAAAGCACAACTCTTCCTCGTCGTATCATCACAGCCAGAAATACCCGCACTCTGACGAGCAAACAGAGTAAAACTAAGCGGACGCGGTGTACGATATGGCATAACGATGAGCCAGACGACTCGGTCAGCTCACTAAGCATTTTATTGGACTGTCTTACTATGGAGGACAATTATGCGAGATGGCATGGCGATGAATAGCGTGTCGTGATTAGCTGAAATAAGTGTGATAAGATGCCACAGTCGATCTCGTCCTCGTCACAGTCGTGTAGGTCGAAAAGGAGGCGGGTATAGTGCGAAGAGAGGCGTCGATGAAGCAAGGAACTGTCATGAGCTATGAGTTTTGCTCACCGTGATTGCCGTGGCATGGTACTATCTGCTCGGCAGCGTTGTCTTGATTCTGTCTGGCGATCTTGCTACTGCCGAACTTCGATGGGGTTGTCAGTTCTGAATCAGTTTGATTGCCTAAATTCTTGGCTAAAATCTGGTCTTCCTGCTGCCAGAAGAAAACCCCTAATGCAGGCTCTTTTGAATACAGGCAATTGCACCGCCCCATGGATTTAGCTCGGGATGAACGCAAGAAAAAGGCAGTTATATGCACTATTCCTTGGGAGTAGCAAGCCATTAGGTCAGATAAATGCTGCTTTTATTTTTGTGTAGTAACGATAAGCTATCGATCCATATTTCACCTGGCATCCACATTAAGTTATTGATGCCGTCATTGTTGAGTTCAGTGTCGCTTTCGGCTGAAGAAGGCGCGCTCTCTCTCTCGTAGGCAGCTTGTTTGGCCATGCGCTGTTGGAGCATCCGGGCGCGGAAGTCTTCGTAACGATCAGATAGTGGCCGCGGGCCGCCAGCTTCTGCACTCCACGAGAGCACAGCCACGACGGTGAAGGCCATCAGGAACACAACACGGTAGGCCTGCTTCATTTTCGACACTTGGGTATTCGGTTGAGATTGGGTGCGCTGGATGGGGAGTGAAGGTTGGAGGCTTGAGGGCTTTTGGTTTGTGATCTTTGAAATGGGGAGGGAAAGCTCACCTATCGTCCTCGAACCTGGCGCTGCTCAGAATAACATTGCTTGCCCTGCACCAATTTTAAATGCTTGCCGGCCGGTTCTGGTATTAATGCTCTTATCCTGCAACACCAAGTGGCACGAATCACGTCCACGTTTGTTGTGATCTTTATTTATCCGTCCCTTTATTTAAGAGCCCATGGAGCTACTGCTGCTACCTTGACTACCACGGCTGCGGTTGCGGCGAGTGGTGTTGCTTGCCGGAAGCGGTGGGCTTGCCGCGTCGGTGGTGGCACTGGCTTCTGGTGGCACATACGCCATCATGCGGATCCAACGTCGGCGGCGCACCGAAGCACCCAACCGCTTCATACTGGATCTACCACGAGCTAGGTGAAACTTGAAGCGCGGGAAGTCCGTGGCGTAACTCCAGCCTTCGTCATCACAGTCCGTGTAGTTCTTGTCAATGCGCCAAGGAGTCGTCCAGCTCCAGAGGGGAGGAAGAGACACCTGCTCAAAACTCATCGCTTTGTCACCGTCTCGATTCGAAAAGCGCGGTCGATCCGTGGGCAAGAGGTGGTTAGGCGCCCACTTTCCAAACATGCTCACTCGCTGGTTTCAAAAATCTCCTCGAGAGCTACACTCCCGTCCAGCGTGCTGTTGTATCGAGTAACATTCGGGTGGCGACGAGAGATAACTCCTGTAGAAGAACTTCTCCGCGGACGGCCGCGAGCCCCGCCATCGTTATTGGCGCTGGCGCTATGGCGCGCACTCTCGGATGCATCAGTAGATTCCTCCGCATCTAACGCTTTCTGAAATCCTTCGAAAACCATCTTCGCGCTCTTCACAATGCCCTCTTTGGTAACGGATTGGATCTTTGACTTGAACATAGTGCCTTTCGAAAATGGGATTCCCACAAACACCTTCGCCACCAGCGGTGACCCGATGGCGTCAGTGCGGGGCTCAATCACATATATGGTCTCGACGTGGAAGCAGTCACCGTAGGGAATATCAAGTAGCCAGAGCTTGTGCTCAACTGTGAGTCGATCTGCGTCCAAGCTATCGCGACCTTGCGATGAGAAAGGCACATGAACAAGCTGTTGCGCCATCGTTGTAGCTGGCCCGAGGGACGAGGTACTTTTGGCGCGGTATTTCATCTCGCGTACTTGTCCGCCAAACTCCGCCGAGTCTTCCCACTTACCGACAACATGCTCCGTGTCCCCGCTTCCTTGTGAATGTTTTGCCACCGCGATAATGTGTTGTCTGCGTAGAATAGATCAAAGAAATGCAGTGCATCTTTCACTGCCGGTGCAAATCGAACTCGCCAATAGGCTGTCTTTCCTCCTCAGTAGAAACCAGAAACGGTTTTATTGGTGTTGCAGCCTGTGATGCACTTGGGTTTTCCACCGACCGATTCACCACATGAAAGTACAGCTTTGACGAGCTCACCATAGCCTCGCGTGTTGCCGATATGATCTTTGACTTGAACATGCATCCTTTTGAGAACGGGACACCAAGGTAGACCTTGGCTACCAGTTGTCCGGGACTACCGTCGTTAGAGGGAATGCGTTCCACCACAGTAACTTTTTCCACAGTGAAGCAGTCACCGTAAGGAATGTCGTGCATAACCGCCTTTGACTGCATCACAAGCTTCTCAGTGGCATCGAGTTCACACTCGACGAACGGTACGTGATCTGTTGTGGTTAACATAGTATGCGATGGTCCGATAGATGCATTCGTAGGCGAGCGACAACTCACTGTGCGCACTTGGCCACCGAATTCCTTGGAAGCAGCCCATTCGCTGACTTCTATCTCTGAGTCACCGCGTTCCTCGTAGTAATCATTCAAGCGGTCTGAAGTGCCATCAGCCAAAAGGTTTTGAAAAAGTCGTAGCCATTAGTCAGTGACGCGTGGAGAGGGTACTCGCCAACCAACTCGCGCTCATCGGTGGAAGTTACGAGGAATTGCGTAAGCTCCGCGCCACCAGCACTGTCAACTGAGTACTTCAATGACAGCAGTAACTGACCAAGGATAGCGTCGCGGGTAGATGTGACAGGCCATGCGCACGAGAACTCAGCTGTGCGCATACCCGTGAAGCCTAGCAGCTCGCGCAGCGACAGCGAGACCTCACCGATTTTTGTCGTTAGATAGCGCAAATGAATTTCATATACGTGGAGCACCATAATGTCCGGCAGACCACAAAGGCACCAGAAGTCGCGCCCAACGAACGACACTCTTGGCATTCCGAACAAAGGTGGTCTTGGAAGTGCCACGTTAGCTTTTCGTTCCACTTGACCATGGCACCTTTCTCACCCTTCTCACCTCGCGGTTTGGGAGAAGTTTGACCCACTGGTACGCTGGAGTAATCGTGCAGCTCAGACTTAAACTTGGCCACCACGTAGAACTGTCGTAGTGACGCATCCTTATCATAGCTCATGTCTTGAACCACCAACTCAAGCGCGTGGGATTTCAATCGTACAGGAGGAATCACTGCTTCGCCAGAGTTGCTAAGGAGGTTAAGAGCGCTAGCCGTGACGCTCAAGGCGTTAAATCCATTCTCGCCTGAGTCAGAGAACGAATGCAGTTTCGATGATGAAAGCGAAGGAATTCCTCCACCATTGACGTGGCAGCTGACTGCAGTGGCGTAGGCGCTACCGCAGCACTCAGTACACTGTCGATACGTCCTGGTACGTGTCCTTGGATGGCGCGCATAGTGAGCACACACAGCCAGGATCGCGCAGCCATGTCGTCCTCGGCGCGGAAGAAGTAGGTACCTCCCAGTGTACCTCGTATCTCGAGCGTATTAGCTCCAAACTCAAAGGGGTCAGCAGGTTTCACAGCATGTACAGCCAATGATCCCTTCACGTTAGTATTACGTCGTGCAGCGTCAGCATTGGGGTAGTATTTGATGCGAGCGTGGACGTCCAGCACCACAAAGCGCTTCTTCCAGTGCTTCCCTCTCTGTAGGCCCTTCTTGACCAATAACCAGCCGTCCAATGAGGCGTCTCCGAGTTCCACCAGCCCCTCCACAAATTCCTGTTTGTTGGCCACAGAGTCGGCGAAGAATGGCATCGAGTAATACGTGGAGCGACGCGGCAACCGCGTGCGCGTCTCTCGTTCCAGGCGGTCGCGTACACTGGTCGATCGCTTCACTGGTGTCCCTCGGTCCGTTGTGCGCGAAGCTTCGGGGCTTGAGCTACTGCTGCTGCTGCTGCTGCTTGAGGCGTTGGCCACTTGCGACGGCATGGGGAATACTGTGAACAACACGCGGAATAGCACGACACAAACGGCCAGACCGACGGTCACCACCATGAGCAGGTCCAGGAAGGCGTGCGCATCGCCACCTAGCGACGATGCGTCGTCCCCTGCACACGTGGCCGTCTCCATGCGTGGGGTTAATCACAGAGCGACACCGACTTGACGAAATCCCGTTGGGAGGCAGAATCCGCACTGAGTAACTGAGCACCGCACTGTAGTGATTACGCCTATGAACAAGGCGGAGGTCTTGTTCGTGATGATGACATACAAAACCAAGATAAACAGATTCTGGCCCGAGACTGTCTGTGTCACTGTATCCACACCTGGTTCTGCGCCGAAACCGGTCGCACCCTCTGCATTGAGGGGTCAAGTCGACCTCCGTTGATCGTGAAGACAAGTCCTAGGACGTCCATAAGCAAGCCCTTGATCTAAGTGACGCTTAACATCATCCGTTGCCTTGCCGTGCTTAGCATGTAGGAGTCAGCATCCAGGTGCTGTCCTGGGTTTTATCCATATTTATCAAACTATTGAGCTACTTTACACAATCATGGCTATGATTAGGACACTTGGTGGTTCGCTTCAACACGATTCACTGAAGAGCAAAGTACCAAACCAAAACGCAATGTACTACACACTGCATAAGTTGTAGCCCCAAGATTTAAGCTCCTGGAAATAGGTAAAAAAAAAGAAGATTTTTGACAAGTCCGATAACGATAGTTAGATATAAAAGGTAAATCCGAACTCCCGGCGGTGTTTGCGCCACAAAAGATAAAAATTGTGGAGCAATCTCTTGTTGAATATTTTTGCTTTTTATTGGCTGGTTGAGTAATTACCTATGGTTTCCACGAAAAAGTCGCCAAAAACACATTATCTTACGCGATAGCGTGAGGATTCTAACAGATTTCGGTGTCTGTGTGCTTTGAATTAAATTATGAAGGTTTTATTATGTCAGCTTCGACGAAAGTATCTTCCTTTGCCTGAACGTGGCGGTAGACCTTGAGTCATACTCCACTGGATGCATCAAGACCAGCGGTTACACTTTCCACTAAAGACTTGCTGGTTTTGACCAAGTTTCTTGCAATATGTCCCTTTGGTATGCCCCAAATGGGCGAGGCGGGCTACGACGTTGGGTGGTACATCAGGGTGAAGACAACGAGATGGTCATGGTCTGTTGCGATGTTGGTCACTTGGTAGTCCTTTGGAGGTCTAAAATACTCAACAAGCTCTATTAGAATGGAAATGGTTGATTTGGGGCTAAATAGCATTCCCGCTGCAAAGAAGGGGAACATGTTGTGTTAATGCATGCTTAACATCCAAAATAATATCAGCAATAATTCGTGCCATGCTTTCGAAATCACTCTTGGATAATTGCCTTGAGTCACCCCGTCTTTCTTGGGTTATGTACGATCTCTCATTTGTGGTATGAGGCGCCATCTAAATAGATATTGCGTCCATCAAACTGCTGCAGCGTCTTACATAATTCCTCGAACCAACGCTTGAACTGAGGAGCATCAATGTTTTCATGGTAATCGTCATCACCTTCCTTGTGTTTGAGGGTCGAATTTCAAACCTTTACTGAGCTTTCTACAAAGTTCCCAATTATCAATGCGACTTTACTTCTAATAACCCCAGCAGCGGTTTTACAGATGCTATATACAATGCATTAATACCCAGGTCGTTAGTAGCCAAATTAAAAACAACAGCAAAATAAGTAGTTTTACCGTACTCCATGCCCTGCTGTATCATAGCAAATGTGGTGAAGCGCAGTTCCTGTGTCTTGATCTATCGACGATCTGAGTGAAAGGGATAGATGGAATCAAGATCGATCGACTCAAAGGTTACGACCCAGACTCATAATTATCAGATTCGGGTTAGGGCCAAGTGAGAACTGGATCGAACCGATCCAGTTCGACAAGGGTGCAATCAATTCAGTACATATCGGCTTGATCTGATCGACTGCGATCTAGCTAGAGGGGTGCAATTATTACGATGCAAGTTGCCACCTTTGTAGTACGTACTCTAGCAAGATCCGGAACAGCCAACGAAGGGTACAAATCAGGTAATGCGTTAGATGGGTAGGAAGAAGGTTGAAGAAGGATTCTAAGGCATTAAACAGAGAGCAATTTTCCTTGCAAGGCACAAGTGGTTCTTACTATTCCGGGGAGGGAAGTATATTGGCCCACCCGACGACAAGAGACTACTGGATCGCTTGGCCAGGTTACGATCGCTCTCTCACCAACAAGATCCCGCTATAGGAAGCGGCAAGCAAACGAAAAGGACACACATAAGGACACCCATACCCGATCAGCTCAAGTGTTCGAGACCACTGATCGGCCGACCGACAACCGCGTGAAGAATTCCCGCGTGGTTATCAACCTTTCAATCCCAAGTACCGTCCATACGGCTCAAGAACAACCAATCGACACCTTTGCCGAGTACCAGAAAAGGTAACCCGCCCCACCAATGGGTACACAAGGTGAGCTCAAGGTCAGCATCGACACAGATCTACGGAGTACCCCCTCCGTTAGTCGGTAGTCCGGGCAACCGTTGACAAGTTCGGATCGTGTTAGCAATTTCACGATCCTCACTTCGCCACACAGATAATATCCCCACAAGACTTCAAGTTCAAGGTCAATGGGTTGAACCTCAGTGTACCCACGGTTATATATACCAGGATCGTAGATACTACATCTTGGCTCGAGGTTTGGTTTCATAAAACCGCTAAGAACCTTTCGGGTGTAATTCATATGCAAGTAGGAACCAGAACTAACTTTCGATTCAGCTACAAATTTACCTATAATTGCCCAAGTCATCTTCCCAAGGTAAGAGCATTGGCTCACAGCTTTGTGAATCCGTTTGATCTTCAAGACTGAAGACCCAGCTTAAGCATCCAACTCGCCTCTGTGTGAGTTCCATTCGCTTCGGGCTCCAGTATCGGCTCGCACTTCTTCAAGGCCATGTTAAGAACAGCTTCCTCTGTTCGGGTGTTCAGGATCGTCTCAACCAGCTCTTCACTTTGCGTGAGCAGGTTTGGACTGAGTCCCGTTACATAGGACGGCTCCCCATTTAGTGGTGGTGCAGCAGTTTACCGACGCAGCCCTGACCAAATATACCGAGGCGTTAGCCCTGTCTCATCCATGTCTTTAATGTACTTCTTAAGTACTGGGGTCACAACAGCTTGGTGTTTGCCTTGTCAATCCACGTTACCCGCGTGTGATCAAGCGCACTCGCCATTACTATCCACATTTCGGAGGTGAAGTACTGCCAAATCTTCTACACCTTGTTACACCTTATTACACTTTGCTTTTTACCACCAATAGCCACCGCCAGGATACGTTAAAACAACGCAGTCACATCTCGGTCATTTTGTAGTCCCTTGGGCAGATCTGGCAGAGCTGTACGCGAGTAACGTACACAGCAGAGCATCAGAGTTGGGACAGACGTTCCTTCGTGACTTTCCCCCACTTAAACCGCGTCAGACGACATGCCACATTGCACCCGGTGTTGTTGCATTCGCTGTCCCCTGCATGGTACTTACAGTTTTGATCTCTTTTTTAAATAGCAGAGGAATGTGGACGAATGTTGTCTTTTCGTCTTATCTGTACAATAAATTAAGAGTTTCCTCTATTAGGAAATTTAGCCAAATTTTAAGGTTGACCACATGCGCTTGTTTGTGAAATCCTGCCGTTAGATTTTGCTCGCGGCTCTTGTGGTTTGACAGTGCTCCTAATCTGTTTGATTTTGACCAAAAAGCGTTTGCTATTCACTTAATCTCTTCACTGAATCGGATTCAGCTCTCCATCCCTCGTCAGGTGTCTTTTAGATTCAGACCAGATAAAAGCGCTATGTTGTAGCAATGGCGATACTCGTCGCTGAATCCCCAGCACTGTCTTTTGACGCAGTTCTGACACCAGAAGAAACGATTTCGCAGACTTGGTCCATTGCTCTTCGTTACCAGTCCAGGCCTGTTCATTAAACCTCTACAGTAGCTTGCCAAGAGTTTTGGCCGGATTGGGTGATCCGATCGAATGGGTCATCAGCACCGCAATTTGAATCACATCACTTGATGTGATGTGCACCGATGTCAATAAATCGTCCGCGATGGATCCCTTCAACTTAATTGCAAAGCGCAGATGCCTCGGTGGATCCATCGCGTCACTCCCGTGTACGTTGTTGCTTGTGCCGATCGTGCATGCCGTTTGCTGCGGTGTTGGTGAAGTGCCCATACCGAGAAGCTTTTACGGTGAAAGCTAGCAGGGGGACACATTGCTTCCGTTGACGCAAAGGTGACGCAAAGATGTCCTCTTCGAGTAAATGCTCCACCAATGGTGGATGTAGCGTCCTCTGATCCACCTACAAATTTCAAATAAGCGGGCACATACAAACTTCAAGTTCTCGTTCCGCCCTTCAGTTTTCTGATCATTCGACTTTTAAGCAAAGAGACGACTCTTCGCGACACGACTGAGCTGGCCATGTTGCGTCGCGACGTGACTCCCGAGCGTCTGTTCTTCTTGGTGGTGCTGGTGGGTACTCTACTGTTAATATCAGGGCTCATGCTGCGTCACGAGGGGGCATCCTCCACTCGCACGTTCCGCGACGGCTTCACAGTAGCCGAAGCCGAAGGTGTTCGACGGACGGAGACAGTCTCAAACACGACAGAGAGCCTCTCTACGGCTGTTGTAGATGCTGAGGCTGACACAGATGTTCGAACGACGACTATCAAGACGGAGGACGGCGACGAGATCACCATCAAGCGGTCCGGAACGTCCAAGGGGAAGGTTACGACCATCTCACGCCACGAGAACGGAAGCTCACGATCGAAGACACGGCAGCGGACGAGCGACAGGAAGAGGTAGAAAATGAGATGGAAAGTGAAGAAGAACAAGAACAGGAGCAACAAGGGGATCACAAGGCGGCGGAGACTGAGTCCCCGTGTGCTCCTAGGGCAGAAGGAAGCTCCAGAAGACGAAAGGGGCAGGTGATCGTGAGCAATGGCAAGAAAGTGACAGTTGTGCAGGTGAATAGCTTGCTGACTAAAGTGAGTTTGTCGGATGTAGAGGAAGCTGGTAGGGGTGCTACACGTTAGCAGGGGGGCTCATCGTCGTTGCCCTACGCTGGTATTTATGAGGGACTGACCACTCCAGTCTTGTAAGGGTCAACTGACGAATAAACAAGGTCATTATGTTTATTTTCGCCCTACGATCGGACGGATTAACGTTCAACTTGGCAAAGACCTTCGTCCCCAAGACGGAGGATTGTCAAACGAATCAACACACCCTTACCCTTAGTGCTTGTCATCGTCTTTGATGCAGTGCCACAGATTGTGTAGTAGCGACAAACTTGTTGGCTTCAATGACGATGGAGAAAAGCGTTAGCAAGTTTACACAGCAACAAAAAAGATCAGCTGTTTGCGCCACGCACCTGCTTGAGCTGCACCGTGTTGCGCATCTCGAGCACCTTGAAAAGTTCCGACTGATCTAGCGTTCCGTTGGCTGTCCAAAACACCAGTCATAGATTGTTACTCGCCATCCGTTTCCCCACGAGCAAAGATGAGTTGCTGCCTACCATTATCATCGAAGACGCGGAACGCGAGTTGTACAACTGGAGAAGATAGCTCCACACCAGTTACGACATGGGCAGCCCGGATAAACTCCGCTGATGAAGAAAAGCAACACAACTCGTGAAAAATAAACCCACAGTTAAGTACTTCGTCTAGAAAGCCCGTACCTTCGGTAATCTCCTCGGCGCCTGTAAGCTCAAATGCTAGCTTGATGTCCGCTAGGTTACCTTGCACGTTGAAGTGGAATGCAAAAATTCTTCCCATTTCACCACGCCCTAGAAACAGCAAGACCACACGACACGAATCAGTTTAAGTCATACAATTCGTCGTGAATATACTCTACCAGAACTTACATCACTGGCACTCAGGGTCTGCACACGATCCAGATATGGCGGCAATTTCTCTGGATCAAAGCATGATACAAGCGTGAGAGCGAAATCATGGACCGACATGGTCGATTCCCTCGTCACCGGATTCACGGTAGCATAGAGGTCGAACTCCGCCCTTAGAATTTGTTCGCGCAGTAAATCTAACGCTGTTTCCAGATCCTTGGCCGTGATAGCTTGGCTGAAGCGACCGAAAAGGTATTTGGTCAAGCGCGGCAGTGTATCCTCTGTAGAGATGGGTACTTCCTCCCAACTTCATGGAGGGTGATAGTACGCAGCAGATTTCCAATCACAGCGCAGAACTCCGCCTTATCCACAGATCCATCACCATCCAGATCAAACATGTAAAACGCTACGTTGAAGTGTTCCTTCGGGACTGCGCGACACACACACACATACGCCAGTCAGTTCCCTAACAAATAAAATCCTGTCTGCAGAAGGTGTGTCACAGAGGCTTTCAGGCGAAACACTCACTTTGCAGAAGGTGAATTAGCAGATAGCACTCCTCGTATGTGATGAGTCCGTTGGCGTCTCCCACAAAGTCGCACGAGTAGACCAGATCTGGTCGCTGAGCAAGCGTTGCAATATCCACAACCAACAACAGAGTTACAACTGCAACTGCATCAAATACCTATAAGCCAGAGTCTTACAGGTGCATGCAGATGGAACTGTGGCAGCACGAACGAGTGCAGGAAATCCGTAAACGTCATGGCCTTGGCGCTTCGCCCATCGCTCTGCACCACACTCTTGCTCGCGTACATGTCGAATCTCGCTCTAAGTGAGCCAATAGCCTCTGCGCTGCTTGTACTCGTCCAGGTGCGTCTTCATCTGGCCCACTTCATCCTGCTTGGCTTGGTGCTTGCTTCGCTGTTTCAGCAGCAAACGACGGCCCACTCGTGGTCGGGCATTAGTTTCTTCCCCTCCAACTTCGACCGTCATAAGTCCATTTCCTGTCAATTGTTTGGCCTCCAGAAGCGTATTTGAGTCGTCGTTAGCAGTCGCCGCCACTGTTATGGCCACAGCCAGTCCTAGTGCAGAGATCGCAGTCGCTTGCTGCCTGTACTGCCGCTCTTGAAACCGTTCCGACGCCGTCAAGACGGCAGATCGAGTAGCAAAAGTTTGGGGATGTACTCGAGCCCATGCGGGCCACAGAGCGCTCTGCCGTACGCAATACGCCGCGCATCATGACCTTCTTCTAGTTCGTAGCTCGTCGTCGTAGATCGCAATTTGGCGAATCATCTGATTCGCATCAGATTGAAGGTTTTTTTCGACCAATCGGTTTCTTTCTTGATTTCAAACGTCTTGAGACGTTTGACAACAGTTGGCGAACGTAACGACTTCAACGCCTCTAGTGGAAGTTCAGCATGTGACCAATTGCCGACTGAGTGGCTGGCTGTCTCTGGACTTGGGAGGCTATTACGGGCCTCGTCGTGCAATGCTGACCCACTTCTTCACTTCGCAACTCGTTCGCTCCTAACGCGTGAGTATGATGCAACCGACCCGTCGACTGTCGCCAATGCGTTCGACGCGCAGGCGGTCCAGTGCTCGAAGCGCTGCAAGTAGTGAAAGCGCCAGCTCCGCAGCCGCTGACGCTGCTCCAGTCAGTAATTCCAGTACAGTCACACTCGTCAATAGCTCCGATGGCGGCTGTGAACCGACGAAGGCCGATGGATTGGAGACCAAATCGCGTTTCGTTGTGAGACGACCAGAGAGCACCAGCCACTCACCCACGAAATCGGTGGATTTATCGGCATATTACACTTTTTCCAGGAAGAACAGTAGAGTTCCACATGACGACACTCAGGGATTGTCAGGTACACATGGATGGTGTTGAAATTGTGAAGAGACTTTGGTAGCTGACGTTGTAACCAGGTTTCCTAGAGTACCGCAAGCTAAACGGCACGTGGAGACCGTTTTTATTCCAGACGATCGGCCCCCAACTGGTGCTCTACAGAGTTCATGTGGGTGACTATTGCATTCGCCTTCATTCGAATTGTTCTGAGCTCTAATATTGTCGTGATGTTCGCAGCCCACGCACCAAGTGTTGGTCATGTCCACGGATGTCCGTAGCGCCTCTGAGATCGCTTTAGACTATGAAGGATGCAAGGGTAAGTGCTGTCAACTTCATTATCGACTCGCTGCTGTGGGCTCACGTACGGGTACATGTGTGCGCGAACAGAACGAGAAGGCACTCGGCAACTGCGACTCGGTGTCAATGGAACAACAATCACATTGCGCGCAGTGACACACAAGGCAGCAGTGTATTGGGTGGATGTAAGTGTTGCTAAGAATCCTGTGGATTCTACACTTCGCGCCGTTCAAACTGAAGCTAATTATTCTGTTTTTGTTGTTGTTGTTTTATTGTTACCATCACAGGGGCTGCAGCGTCTTAGAGATGAGAAGCCCTTACAAATTATCACCGACTCTCCCTGTTCAGGTATACTTGGCGGCAGGAAGGCATGTAGGATCTCATTGATACTAACTTGTGCATTGGCACGCAATGATACAGAATCAGAAGAGGAGATTTTTAACGAGATCGACAAGCTTACGGCTGTGCGTGAATGGACGCCCCCTCCTCCTCCAGCACCGTTGTGTGGACTCAGTATTTCAAGAACCAAGCCCCAGCCACCGACTGCTGGTATGCTACTAAACACCAAGGTACTGCATTTGGATTTCGTTTTCATTACAAAGCCACCAAAGTAGCCCACTCACGATCCGTTATAATTTTCAGAAAAATCACTGGACGAAGCGGCTTCGACTGGCTGCAAGATATGCTGACCAGTACGCAGCCTACAAACACCACTATCGAGTACTTCATAACGCGATTGGCGTTCTCACGATTATTACCGAGCACTTCTACCCTGTCCTGGCCGAATTCCCTCAGCATCATGAAAATAGCGGGGACGGAAAAAGAACAGCGCGTTGTGTTCGGGATCCACCGGCTTGCGGAGCCGTTTAGATGCCGTTTTAGCTCTTAACTGTATAATGCCAGTGATTTGCGGTTCACGTGCATCTCAACGGTATTCACATTCATGCTAACACTAATTGCGGAGACGTGCCTCTGGTGTCATCTACTTTCCTCGTTGGTAACTAACTTGAACGATGATGCGGTGTTAAACAACCAGTTGCACTCGACGGAGAGCAGTTAGCAGTATCGAATTTTGTGCGAATACTTCGAGCACCTACATGTTTCGCTGTTGGAGGCTCCAACAGCGAGTTTATCACTAACAGAAATTGAAATTGCCATGGTCTTCAAATCCACCTCCCGAAATGACGGTACTTTTTGTGTGGTCCACGCTTCCAAGTGACCAAAATTTAATCCGATCCAAGCACCATGATGCGAGAGGTCTTCGAGGCCTTCCTGACGGACCCGATCCGTGTCAACGAGGACGTCTTCGCGTTATGGCTAGAAGGTCATAACGCTAGTGATGCACTGGTAGCTCGTCTCCGCCTTCCGTCTGCCGTCCCGATGCCGTTCCTAGGTGGAGATGCAGCTGCTAAGCACCGTGAGTTACTGTGGAGAGACACTGTGGACCAGTACCGCCTCTATGATAAACTGGAGCATTATCTGTCCCAGCCAAGTCTCTTTCGATCCCAATTGCTATTCCAGATCCCTCCAGCCCAACAGTATTACATGGTGGAGCGCTATTACTCGCGGGATGCCGACGTGGACCGTTGGCTGCTGGGCAAAAAGCTGTCAGGACGACTGGAGAAGGACCTGGACGATGTGGCCGAGCACTCGGGACGCACCTTAAAGAGTTGCAGACGTCAATTGGAAAATCTCAGACGGGTCTATGCTGCAGTAGAAGACCGGAACTTCCACGGACTCCCGTGCAGAGCTGTCAATGAGCTGTTCCTACTATCGGAGCAGCTTGCAAGCAAGTACGCATGTCTACTGTTCATCCTCCATACGCGGTTCCAAGTGCATCCGCACCATCCTAGCACAGGTTTTCTGACGTGGAATGACTTACGCTTCTTCGCTGCACTACTCATGACGCACTGGCTGCCACAGCGCAAGCGGCAGTCGAAACTCATACTAGCTAAAGGAGCTACTACAAGCATCCAAACGAAGGGAAATGTGGTTGAGAATGGTGCCCAGATTGCTTTGCGGTCATCATCGAAGGGAGAGTGGCCAGCCATCGGGTTTTTGCAGGAGCATTTGAAACCTACGAGTGTGTACGAGACGGTGGGATTGGATTTAAGCCACCCGCTGACCAGCTGCCTGCGTGATCTTAAGGCCCATCTTATCAATGACAACGACGTCCTTAAAGTGTACCGAGAAAATATTATGACTCGAGTACGTACTGCAGAAGGGACGTTGAGTGGCAATACGCACCGCTTAAACGAGTTAGAGAGCAAACTGTACCTGGTGGTACATGGCTTCCTGACTATTGGTGCTGGGCTATCGCAGCCAAAAGAGCTGCAGCACCTGTTGGAGCATTTGCTGACTCGTGTTGTGCGGGTATTGCACGACTGTAAGATACAAAAGTCGCAGTTTAATGCGCTTTTCAGCGCGCTTATCGACGCGCTAACCGAGCTGGACGTGTGGTACCTCAACGGCCAAGAAACTCGCGGATTTTTACTTGCTAGCTGGGACCTCTTCATTAGTGTTTGCCGCGTCATTGTGCTCACAGTGTACGACCGCTCCTACCCTTCGGTAGCTTCCGCATATGAATATGCCATATCAGGTCATCTATCGACGGAGGCTGCTGTCACGGCTACATCGGCATATGCCGCTAATCGGATGGCGTATGATTCAAGCGAGTAGTAGACTGTAATCGATGGTTTTAAAATTCATGTGCGTTATTCTCTCATATGAAAGGTGTTGTAGAGCTTAGCCTAACGACTTGGATTCCTGTCTTCGCCGGTAAAAGTTGGCGTGGCCGCTGTTCCTCGAGGCGCTGATGGTATCGTTCCTGTTGGCGTTGGACTGTGCGCACTCGCCGCTCCTGAGCCACATCATGTATGTCATGCTGAGGTTGCGATTGAGCATCATATCGCTCGATCTGAGCACGCAGTCGCTGCAGCCGACTGGCTTTAGCAGTATCGCGACGCTGTTTTTCTTCTTGGCCGAGTGTCGTAGTCACTTTTGCTGCTGGAGACGAGTATGAGTTGCCATACAACTGCGCCTCCGTAGTGAACCGCGACGAGTTGGTGAGTTCATCTTGATTGCCGCTGTTGACACAAAATTGCTGTTAGCGCGTACTTGAAGCAGTAATTGACGACAGAATGCAGTTTAAAAAGATTGTGCTGACCTAACGAGTCCTTTGGTGTTATGATACGGTGTGCGACCACAGCGTGTGGGGATATTTACCCGCCTGCAAAAAAAAGTAAACGAGTTAGTAAGGTGACTGTGGTGTTCGACTGCATTTTAGCTTACCTTGGTAAATGCGCAAAATTAAACGACCCTGATGCGCGCCGCCGCTGGCTACTATTTATCGCATGTGCCTTCCTCCCGTCAGCTTCGGGGTCTTCTACGCGCTCCTCGTCCTTGCTATCAGCACAATTTTGGGGAGTGCAGTCCCGCATACCGTTGCTGCCAAAGACGTCACAAAACTCCTTGAAACTAATCTCTCCATTGCCGTCTGTATCGACGCGCGTTGCCAGTTGAGGAAACTCACGCTCTGTTAAGTTCAACCCCAGATCTTGCAACTGTAGTTTCAGGCAGGCAGAATGAATAATCGTTCTTCATGGTAGGTGATCACAACAAAAGTCGTACCCCTTGGCATAGCTCTCTATATGATAGGTTTCCGTCGTGGTCATCGTCGAACGCAGCATATGCATCATTCAATCTAGATGAAAAGGCCTGTAGCTTTCGTTGGAGAGTGTCTCTGAAGACAGGATCCTGTAAATGATAATACATGCACATAGTTTCATCACCACAACGTTAGGAGCTTTGCTAGCTTCATTTCACAAAGGTATTTCCACTTACATCAGTTCTATGCGTCATTTGCTGAGACATCAATGTTCTTCGGAAGAAATGCAGTGGGTCTTCTTCGTACGCATTGTTTTTCTGCTCTTGTTGACGTTTACGGCGTTGTGTTTTCAACGAACTGTGGCGTTCTTCTTGCACAGGCCCATACATAAGATGCATAAACTCGCCGTAGAGCAGCCGGCCGTCGTGGTCAAGGTCGTACGTATCAAATAATTTCATCAACTGTGGTTTTGCGATCCGCAGGCCCTGACGACGTAAATTGCTTTCGAGCTCCGCCAGTGTCACACCACCATTTTTATCCATGTCCCAATCACGAAAAACTTGGCGGATTTTGTGCGTCTCGTATTTTGTCCTCAGCAAAGATACCACGCAATCTGGGTGTAGTAGTTCGTCATCTTCTAAACTTGCACCACTCGATGATCGTCTAATGAGGTCGGCGCTGTTGTAGGAGCTACTAGACGCAGACGGCTGCAGCTCTGGAGTGCCATAAATGAAGTTGCAAAGGCATCGTAGCGTAAAGATCTTCCGCATAGAGAAAAACAATATAGTCAGCCTCATATCCTCTAAAAGTGTAATTGCATCCAACATTGCACCACTTACGAGGCAGGCATCGCGGATATTTGTTTGAGAATAACATCCACCTTTTCATGCCCAAGTGAATTGGCAAATCCCAGTCGTGTCAGCATTTCTCGGAGCTCATTGACACATAATTGACCATCCTTGTTCGTGTCCCAGCTTAAAAGGCTTGACGAACACTACGCTTTCACGATACCGATCTTGCAGCAGCCTACGAAACTCAGTCATCTCAGCCGGCTCAGGGGGAGAGCTACGGTAGGCACAGCAATGGAATCAGCAATCGAATCAATGGGGGTTGTCGGTGTCACCTTGACTACCCATTGAACCTGAGAAGTTGCATCTGTCCCTGAGGCTGAATTGGTTGAGACGCGAGATGCTCGTCCTCGAAGCGAGGCAGACACTCGGGTTTTGTTGTTTCCGGGCGTAGAAATAGCCTGATCTCTAACTTGAGGCTGAATTTTTGGCAAGCTACACAAGAAGATATACGCAACCGATAAGGGCGACGCACTAGCAAAGCTGCTTCCAATTGTACTGCCAATGACCGCTTGCTTTTACCTGTTGTCGGATTGACTTGGCAAACCTACATCTGTTGGCACCACGAAAGCTGATGCCACTTTTTCTTTAAGTTCAAAGGGCCGTCGATGATCTTCACTCGGACCTCGTGCACTCTTTGCCAGCAGCAAAAGCATGTAAATATTGTTTTACTTTGTAGCCAGCAACATCAATTCAAACCAAAAACTTACCTGTACACGTCGTTTGAATCGGCAACCAGTAACAAAATCTCGCCCACCAGACGTTTGAGGACGCCTGGCTGTTGCAGCACCGCTTCTTCTCTCCTGCTTAACTGCTTGTTGTACTGCAACTGGGTCGGAAACAGTGTCAAAATGGTAAATGCAGGCGGCAATCGCTTCAAAGCCGAGGTGATATTTGCAGGAACAGTTCGTCCCGACCCCCATCCTGGGGTAGGCACCTCTCCAGAAGCAGGTGCTACTGCATTACTATTGCCGTTCACATGCCGCCGCTGCCTCGTCATTACACTCGTCAGTCAAGCCTGGTATCTCCTTTCTGCTTGTCCGTTGCCTACTTCCTGTTGAGGGCTCAATCCCCACTGCATATAGCTGACATCTCATCAAAGTACGCGCACCTCCATTGGACAAATATAGACCACCATTTGTCTATTACCCAGGTCTCTCTAGTTGAGCTGCTCCAGCTCCAGCCGTTGCCATGTCTACCTCTTGGATCCCTCACGCTTGTTCTCTCCTGTTGGCACAAAGTAGTGCAGCGCCATAGATGCTGAGCCGCACAAGACCGCCGATGACAACATTGTGCGGGATTGCGAAATTCCTTTGGTAAAATAACCATCCCGGCAGTAAACCCCTACAAAGGGGTTCACCAGGTCACTCCTGCCTCGAACCTTCTCCAAACTGCAGCTAATGCCTCCAAATATTCCCAGGAAGGCCGCAAAGCCCAGCATGTTGCGTGCGCTGAGATAGGCCAATGATCTTGCCGCTTCTGGGCGATACTGGAGCTTGGACGCTCCGCCAGACGTCGTTTCCACTCGTTATCCGTCATGCAGGCCAGTTCATAGCCATCTACGCCGATGGTCCACGCCAAACCGGCCCCAAGCCTCGTAATATCAGCAAAGCCGTGGTAGAGATGCAGTCAGTAGACGTGGTCTTGGAGTTCACAGGCGGCGCGTTGAAAGCCGCCCGGTGGTCGGCGTATGAAGAAGCTGCAGCTACAGATAGTAAAGGAACTAAACTGCCTATAGAGCCGATACGGAGCGCTCTGGACACGGCAGCGCCGTTGATGGGCCTTCGACGCGGCATCCTGTCTTAGAATGAAGGCTCATTAGTACCGATTATTTGGTACATTTGGTGTACCGGTATTTTGGTACACTTGCATTGCATGCTTTGAACAACAACGAAGGAAAGCGTGCGCTAGTGGGCATTTAACTCGAGACGAGGCTTCTATAGAGAGTCGAGCAGCGTCAGACGGAAGAAGAGACTAACACCTATTTACTGACGTATCGATGAGTGCTGATGATCAAGTGAACGTGCTAGAAGCAGGTGCAATCGCTGCACTCCATCAGACAGATGGTGTATCTGCGTCTTCCGAGTTTATAGATGGCAGTGACAGAAGCAGGGAAGACGTGGGGGCGAGTTTAGAAGATGATGAATTTGCTCTGCGGTTCTCAGCGGCGCAAGTGAAGTCGAAGGTTGCACAAGCTCGGTACGAGGCCAAGGTGGCGGCAGATGCGGAGCTCCTGGCGGCTCGGAAGAAGCTAGTGGAGCGTCGTTATGAGGTTGCAGAATGGGAGCGGGAGACGAAAAAGTCACAACAAGGTGTGAAGATCTCCAAATGCGGCTGGATGCCGTGCTGCAGGAGCACAGAAACACGCTGATTGGTGTGCGCGAGGACCTGCACCTGGAGAAGTTGCTGGCGACGCTGGATATGGAGAAGGCAACGCGGGAGAAGCTTCGTCAAGTCTTTGAGGAACAGCAGCAAGATCTGACACGAGCGCAGGAAAGAGTGGAGGCTCTGGATGCACAGGTTGCGAACTACCAGAAGACCGAGACTGTGTTGGCACAATCGGTTGCACATTTGCAGCACCGCTTCGCCAGCAAGGACCAGCAACGAGCTGCGAGTGTGGAGCACGTTCAAAGAGAGCTGGTGGACCAACACGAACAGGAGATGGTGTCGATGCGCGAGGAGTTGGCGATCGCGCGACGCACGGAGCAAATGGCCCAAAATCAACTACAGAGCCTTCGGAAGGAGCTCAAGGTGTTGCGTGATAGCTCACAGCAAATGATGAATTCTCAAGAAAGTGTGGTAACACACGAGCAAGAACTGAAGGCCAAAATTGCCAAGCTAGAGACGGAGAAAGCTGTACTCCAGAGCAAAGCAGAACAGGTACAGAAGGCGGATGCTCAGCTACGTAGTCAGGTCCATGCCCACAGTGAGGAAATTGCAGCGCTGCGCCTTGAAAAGAGTCGCTGCAGCGAGACAACAAAGAACTGGGTGAGATCGCCAGTGATCTGATGCAAATGGCGGAGAGACAACATGCAGACAACGTAAAGCGGGGTGTCAGTCCTTTACGATTGACAGGTGACGCTGCAGCTGACACACTCTCCAGCACTCACGATAAGGACGGAGTCTTCTTACAGAAGCGCAAAAAGCGGCTGCGGTTATCCCTCGGCTAAACGCACTCTTAGCATCGATTATAAAGAACTACTTGCCAGACGAGCGATATCTCCCTCCATCTGCAAGCCTTGGAATACCAAGTTATTACCTCCCGTCATTTACGCCACGAATAAAGAGCGCCACGAACTGGTAAGTGGGTTGCGGGTGATGCCTACTTCTTCCCTTTCTATTAGGTATCAAACAACCAACACACGTTAGGCTAAAGATTGGTATCAGCAACGACTGAAACGACGGACAAAATCTACTCACCTTTCGTTTCTTCTTTGATTTCTTCGTCGGTGTGATTCGCTTGGTAGGCTTAGACTCCGTCGTCTTTTCCTTGGAAGTGTCATCATTCTCACCATCATTGTCTCCCTCATTATCATCCCCGTCATTGTCATTGTCGTTATCGTTATCGTCGTCGTCATCATGACCATTGTCTTCTGCGTTGACCGACACATTCGTAAACGCCGACACCACCAGGTCATCCTCGTCTGGCTTCTTCGGTGACTTCTTCGTCTCCTGAGGCTTCGGTGGTGTGACTGCTCGTGGCGCTGCTGGATCAGGCTTGGGCGGCGACGTCTGTGCCGGTTTAGGAGGTGTTTTAGCCTTTGTCACTGGTTTAGGAGGCGTTTTAGCCTTCGTTGCTGACTTAGGAGGTGTGTCAGGCTTCACCACTTGAACCGGAGCTGTCGGTTGGGGAGACGGCACTGGTTCCTTCTCCACTGGCTTAGGTGGAGACTCTGACTTGACAACTGGAACGGGCTCCTTCGGAGGTGACGGCGGCGGTTTGACTGGCGACGGCGCTTTAATCACTGGGTCAGCTAGTGGTGTTGGCGGCTTGGCCGTCTCATTCAGACCTAGCAGATCAACATTCTCCACTGGTTTCTTCTGCGGCTGTGGTTTGGCCGCTACCTTCGTCTGGTTATCTGCAGCAGCCACCACAGCCGATGGCGATTTGTAGCTGCCGTTTGCTGCCTCCTTCTCGAATGCTGTCTCTCTGCATTCATAGCAGAATACTATGCAGTTAGTCTATAGTCCTACACCTGTCGACACACACCAGATTAATGAGCTTACACGTGCTTGGCGGCACCATTCCTGCCCTTGGGCAGGAGCGCCTCGTTGCCATCGAAGCGGTCGTCCTCTGGACAAGCAACAGCCCATACTAGAGTAGCTTACTCTTTGTGGGGTGTGCTTGGCTCCCTCGGCGCCTTATCTGGTTCTGTCTCGCTTCTCACTTGCTGGGCGGCCGTGCAAGATTTCTGGTATCTTTCTGGAGAGCGGCAATTGGTCAAAAGTAGCGTTCAACGATTGGTCCAAATTTAGAAAAAAGAATCATGTTGAAGTTGCACTGGACCTATATACTCTCCCACACCACAATATAGGCCAATCGACCCACATCTGAGTTCGACTGACAAGCACGTAGGGCTATGCGTGGGGCTCTGTCTCATGAACGCAACGGCTGCCGGCGTCAATGCCTTGCATCTGGCGCTACTGGTCAGCTCTGATGCTTCACCAACGCAGCATGTATGTGGCTCGGTAGTTCTCAGTTGCTTGACGTTTCTATCACTCGTCTGTGCACTGGGGATCTGGTTCTTCCCAGATCGACGTGTGGGTTGCGCCATGTTCACGAACGCTCTGGTCTTCCTGCTCCACGCTCTCGTGTTTTTGACCTTGAGCATCATCATCTGTAAGGATGGTCATCTCACATTGGGGATACTAGAGTTGGGCTTCACTGTGGAGGTGCTCGCTGGCTGCGTGTGCTGCCAAATCTACAGCGTCAAACTGCGGTGCACATATGAATATTATTATTTGGGGTGATATTTTCTTTAACTATTCAAGAATTAGAAGGTAGAATTATTCAAATGATCAGTCATGGCTTGGATCTCACACGAACAATTGGCAGAGTGGCAAATAAATAGCCATGGCTTTTGGACTGCAGGTTGCTGAATATGGAGACAGCGGGGCAAAGGGAGCACCGTATACGTCGTCACAAAACCAAGACGATCTTCTATCGTCCGTATCAAGCGACTCACATCCAGTCCACACTCATCATGATGGCGAACACAAGCAAAATGAATCCCGTCAGACTCGATGGCCACAGCACGCTCGCAGTTGACGGTGATGACTCGTTGGGGTTAGCATCTGAAGGCGGATTCTCCAGTGAGTGCCTTATCAGACCGAGGACCAATCCAGTGACCAGGAGTGCAATGACGTCAAGTGTACAGAGAGTTGATCGTAAGCAAACGCACTTCTTGTCTTGTTGCCTCGTACGCTCGTTCACACACCCGTCCACACGCCCGTCCTCAGGGTTAGAGACAAAAACTTTTGAGTGCATCGAGGTGCAGCTAATAACCGGTTTCTCGCAAGTGCTGTTCAAACTCTTTCCATGTCGCCTAGGTTCTCACGCCGTTCAAGTAAATACGGAAGTGAATGAACTCTTTCAACAGCATCATTATGTGGTTGTCCATTGAAAATCAAACATCCGACACCCAGAGCGTGTCATTGCGAAACGCAGTCCTTTGGCAACACCTGTTCGTTTACTGTTGTAAACAACTTGAAACGGACGTCTTCAACGGAATGGCACTCACAGTTCCTTGGAAACGACGAAACAGCACTAGATATGATCATTGAGATCATGAATTCGTAGCAGGCAGGCGGCATCGACAGCTAGGAACAATTTGCCGCAAGACTTAACGGTGCTTAGTGACGAGGACAGGACGATAGCAGCATTCAGCCTTTCCCAGACGATCCGCCTAATGAAATACCAGCTCATTAATTTCTTTGACTGGAGGAGAAGGGGAAGACCACACACCTTCAAGTCCACAATGCGAGTCCGCACGGAGCTGATGACGTCCATGGTAGTGCTGCTGTCGTTGCTGTCATTTCCAGTGACAATGTACGTCAACGTGAGTACCTGCAGTCGTCAGATGGCTACTTTACCCCAGCAATTGCAGGGTGCCAAGCTGGTCGTTGCACTGAGGCCACTCACTGGAGATCTGTGGAGCCTGTCCCCGAGGGGCAATCATCTCCCACAGACGCGCCGAATATTTCAAGCTGGAGCATCGTTCGTTGCTGTGAACTTTGAGCGACTCGACTTGTTGCCTGGCGACAAACTGGTAGTGCGTGATCCCAACGGTACAACGATTACCACTGCGATGACTACGAATACCAGTGCCCTGACCGATACAGTCTCAACGAAGGCGCCACTGTCACTCCTGCTGCAGACGCACCCTTTTTTGGTTCGGGGCGACACATTGGTGATCGAATATTTTCCGAGTGTGATGACGGCCGGCCAACGCGACAAGCCCGCGGTGACCATTGAATCGTACAGCTACATCATCAACAATAACCCAAAGACTCGTGGTACCGGCGGATTCCGGACAAGAGTACGCACCGCAACAGCTAATGGCTCTACATCCAGTGCTGGATCATCTGGGTTTGTACTTGCTGGGGTTGACACCGAGAGCACCATCAGACCCACTGACGAAGCCAAAGAAGCTGTTTGCTACCGCAAAGTCAGCCTAAAATGTACGCCAAGGCGCGTGCCGTGGCAAGGCTGATGATCCGCAGCGACCAGAGTCCTCAAGATCAAACGTCATGTGCATCTGAAAGACTTAGCACGTGGGCATTCTGCACGGGCTGGTTGGTAGGACGCGGCAACCACTTGCTGACCAACTACCACTGCATGAAAAATGCAGCTGTAGCCGAGAGAGCCGTACGACCTGCTTTACCCCACAGCGAAAGAGAGGGCTTGCTATCCAGTGCTGTCACTCGCTTGTGGCCTCACGGCACTTCTTTACCGAACAAAACTGGTAACGTTGTGGACGCTATCGTGAGCTTCATGGCCGAAACTAAATCATGTCGTGAGGCGGGGTTCATGGGCGAAAAGTTGGAGTTGTGGAGGCCACGCGAGCTGTCATTGTTGCGGAAAACCCAGACCTCGATTATGCCTTGCTGCGTGTGCTTGTCAACAACTCAGCGACCAACCTGAGCCAACGATATGGATATTTGCGTCTCAGAGAGACAGGTCCTGTGAATGGGGAAGAGATTTATATCCCACAGCACCCACATGGCGAGCCCAAGGAGATCGCGGCCACAAAAGATGGGAAGCCTGCAGTTATCGAGGTACCGACTGCTAGCCCAATGGGCTCTGAATCAAGGAGTTATGCTGGATATCTTCGTCGTGACAGGGAGTCAGATGACACTCAGCCGATGGTGCTGTATAATGCTGATACAGAACCTGGGTCGTCCGGTTCGCCTGTACTGAGCCGCGAAGACAATACGGTTGTGGCCCTGCACCGCGCTGGAAGCTCAGAAGCCTTACACTCAGTGTCGCCTCTTTTTAATGTTGGAATTCGCACAGACTTGATTGCACGAGACCTCCAGCGACGCAACGTGCTCCCCGAAATTCATTGGTGTCGTAGCCACATTCATCTAATGCCAATTTCAGCAGACCAGATGGACCAAATTGCCCGCAATTTTGCCTTCTCCCTCATAGTGAAATAATTGCCTCCTCTTGGACGACTCATCCACCAACTCATTTTTGCAGGAATGACGGGATGAATGCCACCCCTACTGCTGCGTCTGCGGTGTTTTGGATTGATAGTTGAGAAGCGTGGGCCAGTTTGTGGGCAAGGAAATGCCGGAGAAGATTATTGCGAACTAACGCCCCTCCAGTTCCAATCATTCTAGACATGCATAGCACGATACGAGGCATGTTAGTGCAGCGGACTATACAGATCACTTCACAAACACTTACGGATGGCGAAGGAGGTCAGCACGCAGATCATCGGGCACCATCGAGAAAATATTGTCAATTAGGCCGCGGCAGATGGCAGCACTAATGTCGCCTAAGGACCAGTTGCTGGTTTGAAGTTGCTCAATACTGCCTTTCACTTCTGGTGCCGCCCACTCTCCGTGAAGCGTGGGTGTAAACTTGAGGTCCGTGTCCAGCTTTGCGCCACCCAAAGCAATTACTCGCGCATACATTGCTTCCTCAGAGAGATGGTTAGCAGCCGGGTCCAATACTAACTGTTGACTCCACTCTTGGCACTGCTTCATGAACCACGCAAACATGTTGCCACTACGTTCCCAAAGAGCAGTGAATCGTTAGTCCGCTTATGATCAAGATGTAAGACATTTGTTTAAACTAGACCAAGTTACCCCGATAAAGATGGCGCAACACCAAGGAACCAGTTCTCAGACAGGAAAGGCCTCACTTCGAAGCTCAACGAGCAGCTTCCACGCGAGGTCTTCAGTTGCTCCGCGTCCTCTTCCGTCAACACCATGGCCAGTTGTGATGCTGACCCGATGCTCAAAACTGGACAATGCGCATGACACTCGTGAATAGTCAGAGCAAGCCTACTAATAACTTACATATTTCGTTCGTACCCGACGTGCGCGAGATATTAACATCCGCAGGACCCTGGGTCTGAGCTATGGCTGTCATGACGGCACACGGATGGTCGCCCATGGGAAGGTATACTGGCTTACCAGACGGAAGACCTAGCATTGCTGAAATACCAGAAGTCTGGCCTATAACCGCACCTGGAGCCTTCACTGCAGGCAGCATGTGGGCCGGCAAACCGAGCGCCTTAACACTACCAAACAAAACGTGTACAGCGTCAGCCTTATACCACACTGCAACTCAAGACACAAATAACATGGTGGAGCGCTGGCGTACGTGCGAAGATTCCACGTTTTGGTGTTGATGTCGAATCCGCCCCAGCTGTAGGCGTCGGTGGTGTCCATGCAGTTTTGGGCTGGAACAGAGTGGCCGCAAAGTGCAAACCCGACAAAGTCATGAATAGTTCCACAAGCGTCAAACCCCACGAGATCCTGCGGATGTTTCTCCACCATGTAGGCAAAGATGGCAAGACCATAACCTGATGCAATAGGCGATGATGCTGAGCAGTTGTCATTGGCGCTCAATGACGCCGTGGGTGTGAAGTTAGCATGCTTGATCTTGTCCCGCCATTTGTCTAAAAGAGGTGATGTACAACGCTGGTCCAAAAAGTCACATATGGGCTCCATGGTCGAATGGCGTAGTCGCTGATCGTCGACTTGCCCCCTTCTGCAGATAGTAGATCACTCATCGCCTTGCGCACCGAATTACAGCGCCACCACATTATTCCATGCATCTGCTTACAGCATGACACGCTCCCGGTTATTACTCCTTTCCCTTATTTAAACCCTCAAAACACCACGATCTCTGCACCCACCACTCCACAAATGCCAATTGAGCGAATTCTCAGCCGCAAATGCGTCGGTATTTTCTCTATAGTCTGTCGCACCGCTAGCAGCACGTTGGCCACACTTCTTTCATCTTCCTGAAGTGAGTCATCAGTCTGAATAGGCGAACTCGACGTCGCCAAGATACTGCCAGTGGTGGCACAGACCACCGCACACTTGACATTCTTGAGACCCAAATCCATTCCAAACATGCACTCTCTAGAATCCCCATCAGCACCTTGCACCACCTTCTCCTGCCCCTGCGTCATAGCAGTAGTCCTAGCTCCTGTTATTACCTCTTGCGTCACATCAGCGGCTTGTGCACCTGGTGCCTCCCGCTCTTGACTCACAGTAGAAGCCTCTGCACCTGCAATCTGTCTCCCTTCTGTCACAATAGTAGAGTTGGGTCTCCCCTAGACCTCTTAGCCGACACTGATAGCTTGTTCCTCCTTTTGAAGTTGGAAACGTAGCCTTTAGATGCTCGGAAGTCCGTGATTCCTTGTTCCAGAGCCAGCACTCGCGCCTGTTCCTGCATGTCGGTGTCCTTGACTCTCTCTCCTATCCCCTTCTGCTTCATAACCCATTGTAATAGTGCTCGATCCACCGCTGCGTGACAGGGTTTACGACCAGTGCCGAGCTTCAATTGCTGCCCTTTGCTGCCTTCCTGAGCCACAGCCGCTTCAAGTTCCGAGCGATTGGCCGACCACTTGCGCACCATAGACGATGTCACGCCGTTACGCTGCGCCACAGTCCCGGCGGACGTGCCACCCGCCAGTTCGTGTACCACAGACAGCTTGAAGGATGCCGAGTAGCTCCGTCGAGTCGTCATTGCTCCCTCCCTCGATTGTAAGCACTTTGCCAACACCCTCGATTGTAATACCCACAACATTTGATTCGATAAAATTAGCAGACATTTTTTACCAATCAGATTGCTAATTGATGCAGGAATTACCACCTTGAGGTCCATTATCCCCATCTTTGACAATATGGACGCCGAGACCACGGCTGCCGCGACGGCTAGTGACAGCAGTAGAACATCCGCAACGCAGAGCGTAAGCGTAAGCGTATTAATAACAGAGGCGGAAGGCGCCAGTTCAAGTCATAGCGCAGACACGAGTCCGACCGCCGCCTCAGGAGACGCCCAAGCCACGTCCGAAGTCAGTGGAGACGGTACCAGACAGCGGATTCCACGAGCCAATTACTCCGTCAAAAGAAGCGAGAGCTCATCGCGTTAGCACAGGTAGCAGGTGTTCGAGAGGTCTGTAGGATGGAGGGAGTACCGCGTCGAACGCTGCGTCATTGGCTGGACGACGCCGAGAAGATCAACAGCTTTGTAGGACCAGACTCTCGCAAGTCCATCGGCCGCTCGGGACGTCGCGAGATTCTACCGTTTGCTAAGGAAATGTCCGAGTTCTTGGAAGAAGCTCGGCAGGACGGACGAGAGATGACGTCGGCGCATATGATCGAGTTTATTCGCGCCAACTATGGCCAGTGGCTAACAACCTATATGGCTGACAAGAAGAGTGCCGAGAGTGGACATGCTGCGTTGACCAGGTTGTGCCAGCGATTTGTAGAGCGCCATGGCTTCACGAACCCTGGCGCCAACTCCAGTATGCAGACCAGCGTGAACCACGGCACGAACCAAAGTTCCGCAGGTTCTCTAGGGGAGCATGACTCAATTTCGAGCGCGAAGCATGACGTGAACTACGACACTAACACCGGTGCAAATCCTGATACAAACTCCACTACGAGCTCCAGCACTACAGTGATAGACCTTGAGGATGATAGCCCCTTGCTGTTTGGACTGGACATTGGCACAACTGCAGTCAAGTGTGTCGTGGTGAATGGCGTGACTGGGCAGACCGTGGATGTGGCAAATGTCTCCCTTAACGACGTGGCTGTACCGGCAAGTTTAGCGACAGAGACAAAGGTTGGCGTGCAAAATGTGGAGCAGGTACTGCTGGCAGTCCAACGCGCCGTGATGATGCTGCATGAGGCAGCGAGGCGGCGAGTCACGTCTGTTGGAATTTGTGGCCAGATGCACGGCATCTTGTGGTGGTGCAGCCGTGCTGTGCATGAGACGGCGGAGAGGTTACTAGAATACAGTGGAAAATATGGCGATAGTGATGAGGATATGCTCGAACCTGCGTGGAGTGAGCTTGTCACATGGCAAGACCAGCGCTGCACCCCTGCGTTCTTGGCACAATGTCGGGAAAAGATTGCAAGTGTCAAAACAACGAGCAATACCCTACTCACTAATCTTGCTGCCGGCTACGGACTTGCTACATTTGCACATACTTTGGAGCACTCGCCGCGCACGTTAGTGGGCATGGATGCTTGTGGTACAATTCACGACTTCGTGGCCTTCGTTTTGTGCGGCCACACCCTCCCCAGTGAGACCTTCATGGATACCACGGACGCCCACAGCTGGGGTGGCCTTAACTTGCAAACGCAATCTTGGGACACCAGGGTGCTACGCGCACTGCAGATTCCGTCCTCAATGCTCCCTTCGATCAAGAAACCAGGTACATCTATCGGTCACATCTCTAATGGGAGTGCTAGTTTCGGATTGCCTGAGGACAAACCCGTGTACGTGCCCATGGGTGACCATCCGTGTTCCGTACTGGCCGCATTGGCTCAGCGACAAGGACAGCCGCGCGATGATGCTAGTCTCACGCGTACGTTGCTGTAGTTATTGACCGTGCTGTCTGTGCAAAAGTAAAAGTGGCTGACGCTGTGAATGTGTGCTTGCTTACAGTGGTGAACATCGGCACATCAGCACAGATGGCCATGGTATTGACCGGGGAATCTGTTGAGAAGTTGTCAAATAACTCTGAGGACACTGCAGAATCCGCTGCTACCAATAGCTCGAGTTTTGAAGTGCGGCCATTCCTGTTCGAAGACCGCTATCTTGGTGTGGTAGCCTCGCTCTCCGGGTTCGTTTTCCCTTTTTTATTGATCGTGTTAGGCATTGCTTGACTAACAAGGTGATCCTGCATGACAGCGGCAATACGTTCGCGTGGCTAGTGCACCAGTGGCAGCAGTGGGCCCAAGAAATGGGGCTGATGTCAGTGCATCCTGACGAAGACGAGGAGAAGGTGGCGCGACGAGAAGCTGCCGTCTACGAACGGCTGATTGCGCTGGGGTTGCAGCATGAGGACACACAGCTGACGTTTGTGCCGACGCTCCACGGCGAACGCGCAAACCCCGACGCAACTGGCAGCATCCAAAACTTGCGTATGAATAATTGGAGTATGGGTGATATCAGTGCTGCTCTCTCTCGCGGTCTCGTGGAGAACCTCTTTGATATGATCCCCGCGGAGCTGGAGCCACTGGTACCTGTGCAAACGTACGTTGTGCTATAGTATTCCTCTATGCACGGCTGTAGTACTGACGATATCATTCTTGACGTGTTGCAGGATGATCGGCACAGGTAACGCGCTGGTGCGAAACGCGCTGCTGCAGCGATTTCTGCTTAAGCGTCTAGCGGATCCCACGCTGCTACAGATCCAGACGGCCGCTGACGCCGCCGTTGGGGCTGCACTCGCGCCATCGCTGCTGTTGTGAGTGTTATAACACTAGTATTGAGTGCGAAGTGGTGGTTGTCAATGAATAAAGAGGTTTGTCATGAGATCCTCAGACGAATACAATGCGACGTAAGGCAAATGCTGGAGCTGGAGCCTCAAGGACGGAACGCCCTATATCTGTCAAAATCCTGCATTTGTCAAGATCTGGAAATATCTAGACAAGTAAAATAACCTCTATCAACACATTTTTCATTGTTATAACCAATTTAAAATACCAGTTGTTCAACAAACACTAAATTTTACTCCTCTGAGAACTGGTTTATCCATCCAATGAGCGCTAGACACGTGCGTTTGACATGACCCATCACGACGAATATTCTTGAGGCTTTGCACGCCCGCTTTAAGTTCTCCCAGACCCTACCCTCCCACTAACCCTCGCCAGAAAAAAGCTGTTTCACGCCAGAAAATAGAGGCAGCGCAAGCGTGCTAAAGAAGCGTGGGAAATCTAGAACATTCTCTCCCTCAGCGAGAGGGTGAAAGCAGTCGTTAAATACAAATATTTCATTTATCTCTATCCCAGTGGTCCATGCCATCCGTCTTGATTGCGGTTATTTCTTTGCATACAAAAACCAAGATCTCCTGGCCGCCACCCGTTTAAAAAGCCTGAGGCTGGAGGGAGGGAGAACTCAAGAACGCGCGTTTTGGAAAGAACGCACGCAGACAGCACGCCGATCAGGAACAGTCGACTTTGTGAGGCCGATTCTCGCCAAGTAACAGGTTCTCGAGGCACAGGAAGCCAACAGGGAAGGCAGGACACCCACGGGCAGTCGGCAGCCTCGAAGGAATCACTCGCAGCAGTCTCGTCGCCACCGGACGAGCGCGTAAAGGCCGGTTACTGTTAACCCAAGGCCCATTTCCGTCTTTTTCGACGCTAAATTATCGTCGGTGGAGTTTATACAAGCAGGTAATGACCCTAAATACGTCTCTAAGACGTCCTCCACTCTGATTTCAACGCATTTTAATCTTGTTCTGTGTACTTCTGTTCCCAGTTTGACTGCGCATTACATACTACCAAAACACTTCCAATCTACGTCCAAAAACATGTCGAGCGAATGGATTTTCACAGAGCTGGAACTGAGGTCCACTCCCTCCCAGAAAGACGGCATGAAGTTCGCAGATGAGCTGGTTCTTCGCCGCAAGGCATGCGACTTCATTGAGAAGATGGCCAAGTCTTTGGACCTTCCCAAGCTCGCACAAATCAGTGCAGATAATTATCTGCACCGATTTTACATGCGTCAGTCTCTGGTGCGGTACGACAAGTACCTGGTGGCTGCTGCCTGTGTGCTGCTTGGCTCCAAGGCAGAGGAGAGCCCCAAAAAGATTGGACATGTGGCCAAGGAGTATATTTCCGTTCGCAAAATTGTGGAGAAGGAACAGGTGTTCGCCATTCAAAAACACGACCCACAGGTTATTGCCGGCAAGATCATCTCGATGGAGGGTGTGGTGCTACACAATATGTCATACGAATTGACGCTGTCGCACCCTTACAAGTTCATCAATGAGAAGGTGGACAAGGTTGTGCGTCTGCAGCAGCTTTCGGAGTGTGACGCAAAGTCCCAAAGCGGTAAGATTAAACAGGTGGCGTGGTCGTTTTTGAACGACAGCGCGTACACTGTGGCATGTTTGAGACTAGAGTCTGTGGATCTGGCAGCTGGGGCAGTGTATCTGGCAGGTCTCTATGAGAGCTATGTGCCAGAGGATCTGTGCACGGTCAACGGTTTGCCGTGGTGGAGTGCTTTGGCGACCCCTCTTCATACCTTACAAGGTATTGGCATGCATGTGAACTTTGTTCTCTTGTGGGTGCTGGCATTTTTTAAAGATAGATGTTGTCTCCCATTTGTCTAGATGCGGCACGCTTCTTGCTCAATGCTTACACGGCGCCATACATCAAAACGAACGTGCTCGCGGCGGGACTGTCAAAGTTAGTCTACACGTTCCACCCGCCCAAGCCGATCGAGAGCCCCGCGCCTTGCGTAGAGATGGACGTTGAGGAACAAGAGCACCAGAATCCTATGGTGTCGTCCCCAATGGACTCCACTGTGTGTGTGACGTCCCCGGAATGCAGCAGCAGCCAAGGTCGTTCTCCGTACGACCATGATTTCGATCACGATGTCAAATCGCACAAGGACAGTGAGGAGAGCCCGCGTGAGATGGCTCAGGTCCCTGCGACGCCCGCTTCGCTGCTGGACAGCTTCCCTATTGCCAACGATAGTTCAAGTGCTGACAAGTTGTTGGGAAGCACTGCAGCGATGCGAGCGTCAACCACTGGCAGACTGTCGCGCAAACGCGGTAAGGATGCCACTTCCGATAACATGATTTGTTCTGGAAAGAAGTTTAAGTACTGCTTGTAAGAGAGCGCTGCTGACGCGAGTGTGCGAGCAAGACTGCCCACTCGATGCGCGCGCCACAAGTAGCCAAGTCGCCATCGACATTCTGGATGCGGTGAACTAACGGCGACTTGGGCTTGCAGCGGCGCGCGCGGCCTTCGTCACCACACACAGCATCTTCGTCTAGCACCTCACTCGAGGTTGCCATCAGTTTAGAAAAAGTAGAAAAGCGCTAAAATCCAACAAATAAAAAATATTTATAACAGCATTCAAGAACACAAACCTCCATGCATCCTCTTTGCAAGTATCGCCATTTCGCCGCCATGAAGCCACCATATCGTGTCATGTCGTCTTTTGGCCGGAAGAGTCGGATTTGGAGTGTCGATTCGACAGTAGATCCGAACCATCATCGATGATCCACCAGAGCGCAGCAAGATTAGGATATGAGCAGGAGATGAAGACCTCAAGCCAATAAGCTCTCCCTGTCGTCTCGAGCACATTCCCCACTCGCTCGCCCGCACTTATCACTCCATACGACCAACGACTTGACTTGACTTGGCGACATACAGGCTGGTGATGGATCTCAAAGAGACCACCCACCATCTGAGTGTGCACCCACCAGGAAACAGCATTTAGCTTCACAGGTGACGACAGGTGACGACAAGTGACGACAGGTAGCTCCGACGGCGGTCGTTCACGACACTTCAGCCTGGCACAGACATTCCTCCAAATTAGACTCATCCCAATGGAAGTTCGTACAAAGTGACTCGTGTGTATGACATGACTTCTTACCTCATCTAAAATGCAGAGAAGCCGAGGTGGAATCGGATCTCATCGATCTGCCAGACAACAAACAAACGACCACTTGCCGCCTGCGATGTCAACTGGAAACTGCGCTCATGATAGCAGCATATTCTTGGCAAACAAACCTGTCAAAGAGATCGAATCCCCGCCCAAACGGATTCACTAGAAATCAGTAAGCTCGAGAACCCAGGCCGTCTGGACGAAAACGGGCGAATTGAAGTTAGCTGATTGGAAGCAAATGTGTTAGTTCTGCGTGTATGATTGGAAGAAACTGCGCATGCGACAATCGCGCAGTTTTGCAGCCAGCTCTCGCACTGGCCATCTCCTCAAAAGTCTATGTACCTTCCTTAATGTATACTGAACGGAAGTGTATCCAGTATCATGATTCTTTTACGTGTAGTACTGTAATAGTAACGCGTCTTTTCCCAAACTCAGCCTAGATGGAATTTACACCGCCTCGATGTGCGTTGCACGTTGTTGCTGGTCGTAGCTCTTCGCCTTTCATGCTCTCTACATGTTGCGTGCTGTGCACCAGCCGACTCGAAAATGAGCCCAGTAAGATTCAAGACGTATTTGATGTGTTTGTCGTCCTTTGGTGTGCAATGGCATTGCTGTTTTAGCTATCGTTTTTGTATGCTGACATTCGCACTGATGTCTCTGCCAAAGCACCTTTGTCTTCCAGACTTAGGTAATAATTCCCTATTCCGGTAGCAACGCACCATCCTCAGGTAGCTAGCGCTTGCAGTAACTGCCTTCTTCGGCGAGAATGGTGAGAATGGCATCTATCCCTCCTAATGCACTTCAAAGTTTGCCGTCTCAAGCAGCTGTGAACACGGTCGCGTTGCAAATGAACGTGATTGTATAGCACTCGTAGCTACGGCACGGTCGCCACTATGCTTTGACCTTCTCCCAGGGCTTCGCAGGCGCAGCAGCTGCAATGCTACCGTTGCCTGATGTCGCTTCTCCGACCTTCATCTGCTGGCTCAACAGCTCGCTCGAGTCTACAGACAATTTGTCCTCAATGTCACGGATGCCTGGTACTGGCTCGCCCTTCTGGATAAGGTCCATGACCTCTTTGAATGATTCCGGATACGACGGCCCACCAGCTGTTACAGTTGGAGAGATGGCATTCGTCGCTGGAACGGGCAATTTATCCTCCTCCTCGCCTGCTGCCACCGCTGACACGTTGTTCAAGGATGACGACGCTGACATAGCCTTCTTCACGCTGATGTCACCGTTGGAGAGGTTGCTGACGCTCGTTTGTTGTTCTAGGCGTGCCATGAAAGCATCGAGACTCGTGGATGCGGGACCTGTAGACGCGTTGCTACTGTTGGATAAACCCTTGGAGCTTTGCACTGATGAGTGAGTCTCCGAAGTAGTCGTAGTCGTAGTCGAGATACTAGTACTCGCTGTGGTTGTGTGTGAAGAGACCGTTTGCTTCTTCCCCTGCTCAGCATAGAATTTCTTGAGACTGGCATGTGCAATCTCCTCGAGAGACAGATTGGACGAAGTCTTAGGATTTGTGAGGGATTGAAGAGCCTCGAGTAGAGCACGCAAAATCGCCAAGTTCTCATCGAATGCGCCAGCCGTTCGACTAGCTGTATGCCATTTCCACTCCATGTTAAGCCCCGCCATCTCGAACCCGATCGATTTAAGAAGTTCCTCGTGGTGCTGTGCAACACGTAAACACATACGAGGTAACAATTAGTCAAAATAGGATTTTTTGCTTGATCTTGCTTCGCTGCTGATGCGATAAAAAATACCTTGAGAGGCTCAATTTTTTGCTTGAAGTTTGCGTTGCCAGGTGCAATGCGGCGATAACGAGGCACATCCGGGTTCTGCAGGGCATAGCGTGATTAGACAACGTTGAATATTCCTCCAAAAATGTACGTCCACTTTACCTCGACGAGATTCTTGACATACATGCTGAGAATGCCCGCTGCCAGCTTCAGTTGCTCCAGCGAGTTCTACGTATGTACAAAAATCATACCCAATTCAGACACTCATCCATTCAGCTCGATTTACTAAGTCTCGCGTACCTGTGTTCGGAGTTTCTTGAGGGCTTTTTCCATACGTTTAGCCTTGGACACTACTTTTGGGTTGTCAACAGGGGTCTGCGGCGCAGCAGCTGCCATCGCACTGTTGACCTTGTTTTCTAGAGACGAACTGCCCTCTTTCGTCGCCACATCACTACTATACTTTTTCCGCGTTGTACCACCAGAATCACTGTCATTTGAGTTTTTCGCGACCAAAAGCGCTTTCAGCGTGGAGATTTCTGCTTTCAATTCAGCAATAGACTGCGCGTTCCCCTGCTCCGCCAAAGAGCTGGAAATCTGAGCAGCCAGCAACGTCTTACTCTGCAGGTCACGTTCCTTCTCGTCCAACGACGTACTTAGTTTGGACAGCTCCTCTGTCTGCTTTTGGATAACCGACGACACGCCCGACAACTCTGCCAACAACTCCTCATCCTTCTTAGCTTCCAGTTCCTTCTCCTCTTGAACTTCAGCCGCCTCCAGCAACCTCGGAGTTGATCGCTAGTTTGGACCAAACACAACCACACTATCAGTCCCTTTACCTACCTTAGAAAATACCTTAAACTGCTGCATTTCAGTCAACATACCAGCCACGGGATGTATCCCGACTGCACTGCATAGTTCCATAGGAAGGTGAGGATAGAGGCAGTGCCCACCAGCGACGACACCGTCCACAGCACACGCACGTAGCCTGGATATTGAGCTCTGCGCGGCATCATCTGCATTGGGGCAGCTGCACTCATCATCATCGGCACTGCAGCAGGAATCGTCTGCACTGCTGGAAGCGGAGATGACGATGTTGACGTGGCAGTTGATCCGCCGTTTTGATGACGCTCGATCGCCTCCTGAATCTCCTCCTTCGTCATGCCTTTGCCTTCCAGGAACATCACACGCTCTGACAGTGGGGTGGACTGCGTAAATCACATAGAAAACAAGCAGCATGAGCGTTATTAACGTATAGAAATAGATAATGGAGAGGTAAGATACCTGGACGTTCGGGTGCTGCAGGAACTTGAGTCCATTCTCCACCATTTCCTCGCGCAGAGCCATCACCACCTTTGCTCCTTGGAGCCAACTTGAATCTACAGTGACTACGTTAACCAAAGGGACTTGGCGATAGAAACGTAATCCACAAAACTAAATGTACGCTATACCGTGACACGCAAAAATATACAGTTAAAACACAGACCACTCGACTGGCTGAGCGCCATTGTCAAGTGCGCCGTAGTCGAAGCAGGTACAGGTAGATAGCGATGGCGCCTCCTAACAAGCGCGCGAAGATTGAGAATGGCGCTAATGGTGACGCCGAGGAAGAAGCCTTCACCATGCGCAACCCGTCGCACATCAAGAACAAGATGAAGCGTACGCAGATGATGCAAAGGTACCGCAAGGAGAAGAAGGAGGCCAAGAAGGCGGCACAGGTCAAACGTCGACGTGAAGCGGAGGAATTGGGTGAAGAAGCACCACCAAAATGGAGCCGCGTACCATCGACAACACTCGTGAGGCGGAGGTTACGATGGTGAGCAACGAAGGCGACGAGGAGATTGAGGCGGACGAGCGTGACGACGAGTTTGCCAGTATCTTTGCCAATGTCGAGACGCCCAAGCTCATGATCACTACACGACCGTTCCCGTCCGGAGAACTCTACCACTTTATTAAGGACTTGATGGACTTGCTGCCCAATTCATTCTACTACAAACGTGGCACGTTCGACATCAAGGAGATCGTGCAGTTCGCCAGCAATAAAAACTTCACGCACCTTGTAGTGCTCTCGGAGAAGAGCAAGATCTGCAATGGGTAAGGCAGTCGTGTTTGTACCTGTGGTTGAGATTGCATAGAAACTTACAGTGTTGTGTTCCTGTTTGCAATTGAACAGAATGCTTGTAAGCCGACTGCCTGAGGGACCAACAGCGTTCTTTAAGGTGTCGAACGTCAAGTTGACGGCTAGCATCAAGGAGCGCGGCCGACGTACTAACCACCAGCCTGAGCTGATTCTGAACAACTTTTCCACTCGACTGGGCCACCGCGTTGGACGCTTCCTGGGCTCACTGTTTGAACACCAGCCGGAGTTCGAGGGTCACCAGGTAGTGACGTTCCACAACCAGCGTGATTTCATCTTTGTGCGGCACCACCGTTACACGTTTGAGAACGAGAAGAAGGCACGTCTGCAGGAAATCGGTCCGCGATTCACCCTCAAGCTGCGGTGGCTGCAGCAGGGTACGTTCGACACGAAATTCGGAGAATACGAGTGGATCCACAAGCAGCACCAGCTCGATACGTCCCGCCGGAAATTCCACCTCTAGGCAGCGTCGCATTCATCTATTCGTTCAATCAATCGCCAGAATTTAGATCCCACCATGTTTTACGATTGCATAACCGCACGCAACGTCGTCGTAAGCAAACAGAGTGCGATTAATGCGTTGCCAGCGACGTAAATATGCTCCTTGACAAGACCACCAGACTTGAGCATCTGATGAACGATTTGCATCGCGATCACCCCCTACCGTCCGCTTCGTCCAGAAATTGATCCACACAATCGACGAACTGCTCTCAGCGCTGTAGCTTCAGATGTTGACTTATTCACCGAAGAAGAATTGACGAACACGGCAGACGAGGGGAGTGCTTGACTCTGTTAACAGTATTCGCCTGCCAGATCGCACGTCTACAAACGCACCTTCTCTCTTTAAACTCCTCGTATCAATCTTCCCCGACTGGTACACGCCGGCGGAACTGCTTCGTAGTGCAGGATTGAAGCTGTCAATGCACGTAGGCTGTGTGTTGTAAGAAGTGTCTCTTTTTTTCTTTTGAGCGTTTTAAAATATAATCTAGGCTGCCACGTGCATCGGAAGTCCGTCTCCAGGCTCGCGTCCGCTTCGGCTACCGCAATTTGTCGCCAACCTAGAGTCAGCGAGCTCTAATAGGTTCGTGTTCAATCGGCGCACATGGCCAACCCGAGCAGCCGACCGCTCGTCGTCTCGTCAAGTTTACTCGTTGGTGGCCTCGATCAGGTAGGCGATCAGGTCCCGGCGCTCCTGCGGCTTCTTCAGGCCAGCGAACACCATCTTCGTGCCCTTGATGTACTTCTTGGGGGCCAGAAGGTACTCGAACAGGGTCTCGTCCGTCCACGTGACGCCCGAGTTCTTGTTAGCAGCGGAGTACGAGTAACCGTCGGCCTGGCCCGACTGGCGGTTGATCATACCGTTAAGGTTCGGTCCCTGCTTGTGGGCACCTCCCGAGTTGGTGGTGTGGCACTGCGCGCACTTGGTCTTGAAGATCTTGGCGCCCTTGGTGGCATCTCCCTTTCCTCCGGCAACGTCCATAGTTGATAAAGTAGTTTGGCTGGTTCTGGTGGTGCTTGACGCGACTGCGGCCTTTTCAAAGTGAGATCCCGAAGCCCCTGTCGGGCCTAAAAGCTGCGGCCACGAAGAGCCGAGAAAACCTCGAGGTGAAACCACTCTGACAGCCACACACCTTCCACACCACGCTAGACCATACTAAAATACTGTTGTCCGATCTTCCCATACCGGTTTTAAACCGGTTTCTCGATTTGGCGAACAACCTATGCTCAACTTCATATCAAGTTTTGAGCTGAAACAAAGGCGACTTCGAGGTAACCTCCATTGCTTCACACTGCTCACTACCCACTACTAGAAACTGGTACACCAGAAGCTCTCGTCCTGAGCAGCAATATCGCCTCGGGTCGCGTCCGTGTAGGCGACATCCGAGCTGGCGCGTCGATTTGATGGGTCATGTACCGGTTTTGAACACTTCAGAATGATTGGTTCACTCCGTTTTGGTGGTGTGGCCACCCGATTTGAACCACAAAGACGCGCAACGAATCGCGCCATGTGCGGTGTTTTACAGGTGCTGGGACGTTGTACACTAGACGGAGGCGACTAATAAGCAAGCAGGCGAAGCGCAAGTGAAGCCAAGCGCTCTCCTGGGGGCTGGTTCGTATTCAGATCCTGAACCAGGCCACGTCACTAAATGCGACATGCAAGGTCGGCTGGACCAATCAGAATCGCGGAAAAGTGAACCATCGCTGGCTTGAAGCTGGTGGCCTCTCCACCTCACAAGCGAGTTTTAAGGCCCTCCCTCCGTCCAGCTTCCATTCTCCCAGCCGAGCCCCCAGCACTTTGCACCACGATACACATTAATCTCGCAACCCCGACGATGCTCTTTTACATGCAGTCGTCGCTAGAGCGGAAGACGTTGTGGAAGCCATCACGTCGCAGATCGACATCACGTCGCACGTAGACAACTTGGCACGCTCTGGTTACTACTGATCCCACGATCAAGCCATTCGTTCGATGCCAGTATCATCTTGTCCACGCCTTCGGTATCTGTTCCGCTGCCAAATTTGATGATGAAGAGGATGAATTCGTGAAAAGATTGACGAGGGATTTGTCAGTGCTTTCCCGGTGGTGCGTGCATACTAGCGCTGTAGAGCGGGGCGACAAATGCAAATTGGCCTGTACAGGAGTCAAATACTAGGGGTTCTCACTTGGCAGCAGCAAGACCAGAAGTGCCAACAATTTAGCCAAGCAAATTGATTCAGAACTGACAACCCCATCGAACTTCGATAGCAGCAAGATCACCAGACATAATCAAGACAACACTGCCGAACAGATAGCACCATGTCACGGCAATCACGGCGAGCGAAACTCATAGCTCATTACAGTTCCTTACTTTATCGATGCCACTCTTCGCACTCCTTTTCGACCTACACGGCTGGGACTGGGACGATATCGACTGTGGCACCCTATCACGATTCTTTCAGCTAGTCACGACACGCTATTCATCACCACGGCGACAGAGAGCACAGCAACCTACCTTTGCGTGGCTTCTGTTCGAATGCACCGAGAGAGGGGTTTTACGTTCCTTCCGAATGGAACGATCTTCGTTCCAGAAGCTCGTATCGCTCGTGGAGCACGGCTCGGTATTCGAATCCAGACCAGACCGTAAGGGGATGGCAGCTCCTGGTGAGCAACTTCTCCAAAGTATATCGACACACATGGCTCGGACGCGTCAACGGAGAATTTAGGTCTGCCATTTGGAATCGGAAGCGGTGTGTGAGCTATGAGTACATCCGTCGTAGTACGACTGCACTGTTGTTGCTCTACGGGAGCATGGTGTGCTGGCCTTCTTTGGAAGAGCGCAAGGTGCTTTCAGAGCGGATTAGAGCTGGCTTTAGTTTTCCTAACTGCGTTGGACTTGTGGATGGAACACTATTGCCACTAGCTTTTAAGCCGACATACAACGAAGAAGACTACTACACGCGCAAGGGAGGTTATGCCATCAATGCACTCATTTTCTGTGACGATCAAGCTCGAGCGACTCACATGTTAGTAGGTCGACCAGGATTTACCCACGATAACCGCATTTGGTTGAATTCTGCAGTCTGCTGCAAGGTGCTGGAATTCTTTTCTGGTGGACAGTATCTCCTAGGTGATTCAGCATTTCGTGCATCATGATACATGGTACTGGCCTACAAAAAGCTTCCAGGTGCTGAGATACCCATGGAGAAGGAGATTTTCAACCGCAAACTCGCCAAGATTCGCATTCGAGCAGAGCACTGCATTGGATTTTTAAAAGCGCGTTTCCAGTATTTTCGTGGTGTCCGAGTCATCATTAAGAGTAGCGCAGACCTAAAGCGGGCCATACGTCTGTTCATGAGCGCTGCGGTCGTACACAACTTGCTCATTGGGGATCCAATCCCAACAGAGCTGCAAGAAGAATGCGAAGAAACTAACAGGGTCGAGCAGGCTGAAGCGGTTGATGAAGGAGAAGGAATCGATCTTGTAGGGAACATTGAGACAGATGAGAACCGTAGGGATCAACTCTTTAGTTACTTGATTGAAAACGATGGCCGATTTTAGTTTGGTTGGGTAGGTAGGAGCTCATCGATCTCAGCTTCAGGAATACCCTCATCACGTAAACGCTTTCTACTTCGAACAAGCTCGGCTTTCGTCAGGATTTCTTCTCTCTGTGCTTGAAATTGCTCCTTTGCTGCCTGTGCTTGAAGAAGAAGAAGACGAGCTTTTGCCTCGTCCTTTGCGCATGCCACACGACGCTCCTCTAGGTGGATTGATCGCTGAAACTTCTCGCGCTTGAAGGCCAATTTATCGTTGTGGAAGCGATTATTATTTTCTTGTTCTAAGGCCTTTGTCCTGGCCAGGGTTGCGTTGAGATCCGACCACTCCGACATTGTGCTGGACACACTGGGGGTTCGAGAACGAATAGGAGAGCGAGCCCTCGCTACCGCGTTGCTCGTTCGGCTCTTTTGGAGGGTGATGCGAATGGCTCAGGTTCTCTTTCATGCAGGAGTTGTAAGCTGGGCTTCAGCACACTATCTTCAACATCATCAGACAGGAACGACGCATCCTCGTTTGTTATCAGCGGGCGTGTAGAAGGTCTATCCCCCATGACCTCCTTGAGCGCATCGTAGTGGTGACACCGACGTAAGATCGCCTCCTGCAGGGTCGCCTCGTCCATAATACCGGCTTCCGTGTAGTTCAAGAAGTCAGCCGCTTCATGAAAGCTCTGCTCGAGTTGACCGATCTTGGTGATGATATCTTTCGGCTTCCTCACTGTTGTCACACCCTTGACCAGGACCAACGCTGAAATCTGCGTCGCAAGGACATTTGTGTTACGCCCGACTGCTTATCACCGCTACGCCACCTCGCATAATGGCCCTCCGTAGTAAGCCAGCCCAATAGAGTGCTTAGCGAGCTGACCGAGTCATCTGGCCCATCGTTATACCATATCGTACGCCGCGTCCATTTAGGTTTACTCTGTTTGCTCGTCAGAGTGCGGGTATTTCTGGCTGTGATGATACGACGAGGAAGAGTTGTGCTTTCTTCCTCTTCAGCAGCGCTGACAAGCAAAGTAGGTGTAAAGGTAATCATGCTTGATACCTGCGATGTTTGATACACATCATGTAACGGGTTGGATGGTAGTTCAATACTCGGCTGAGATCCATCGCTCGCCATCGCAGCCCGCATTCTTGCTCGCGCTGGCCCCTCTTCTTGTGTGCCTGATCCGCTATTTTCGCTGGGAGTCCAACTTGCTGCCAAAGGGTGGTAAACTGCTTCGATTTCGCGGCAGGATAGAGGGGTCGGCAGCAAGATGATCAGCACAATTTCCACCAAGTACAGTTCGAGAGGCTTCGTAGATCGGTTTCACCGAAGTTGGTGCTGCCAAAAGTGAGAACCCTTATTGAATGTGCAAAGCTAGCTTCGCTACTGTTGGTGAAGTGGGTACCTCTGCATTGCGGTGTGGTAAACGATGGCGACGACAATATGGTGTTGGGCTTGAAAGTTTCTCAGGAAGCTTGGCAGTGTCGAGCGCATTCAAGATGGCAGTGAATTGGATAGAGCAATCGACTCTGTAGAAGCATCGCCTGATGACGCCTTCTGGGCTTTAATCGAGTGTATCAATTGGCAGATCCTCCGCAACGGATACACGTGCACCTTCAGACTTCCAATCCGCGCGGAAACATTTGCAGGATTGACAAATTGTCAAGTGCGCTGTGGTCCCCACTGCCGGTGGGGGTTAGTTCAGCGCATTCCTCCAGCAAAATTCAATTTGGAATTCGGCGTTATTGCTACCGAATGTGCCACAACAGAAATTTAAACCAATAGTTAATCTCGAATCTCCAACACATCGTTTAATTGGTCACATATCTGAAATATCTCATCTCATTGGCTTAAATGAAGACGCGGGAAACGCCAAAACCTCTGGAGTGCATCAATCGAAAAACTCCTCATCATGGCGTCCGGCAGGTATGTGTCGCTCTTCTCCTGCCCCTGCGGCCTCCTCCATCCCATACCAACTCCCTTATCATATTATACCATGTTCTAACACGTATCGCATATTTTCTCTCCTTTCTATCGCCCCCAACAGATCGCTCACCACCGCACAAGACGAGGAATATTTCCCGTCCTTCCTGACAGCATTCCAGTCGACCCCCAAGGCAGATAAATCCAAGGAGAGCACCCCTCGAGCTCGCTCTGAGGCGGACGTTTTGTACTCCAAGGGAAAACCACGTCTCACCTTCGCAGAGAGCCTGTCCATGAACCAGAAGAAGAACCAAGGCGTGGAAGTACCGGAGGACTCACCCTTCAGCTTTGGCGGTAGTTATGTGGACGGTTTAGGCGCCCGTAGACGCAAAAATAATGCGTCAAATGGGGGAGCAGATAGCAATGACTCGGTGGACGAGGATGTGCCACCTCCACCTACGGTACGAGGCCTCTACAAGGCCAGACATGCTTCCGTATCCGCTGGTTTATTTACTTGTTGTGTATCTGATTATGGTACAGATGTCACTGCTGGACAATTCAGGATATGCAGCAGGCTCCCATGCTACGGATGTTGAGGCAGAGGCGGCTGTGCGACGCAGTGCTGCAGCAGCATCGAGAGCATCGTACTACCCAAACATCCACAGTGACGAATGGGGCCAGGATAAACAATACTGGGTGACAGTCTTTGGCTTCCCGTCGAGCACCAGGTCTTTTATCTTGCACCAGTTCCAATCCGTGGGAGAAGTGGTGAACTACTTGAGCAGCAGCGGTGGTAACTGGCTGCACCTGCGCTACCACACGAGATTGCAGGCCGAGAAGGCGCTGAGCTATGACGGTCGCACTCTCGCAAACAACATCATGATTGGCGTTAAGAAATGCTACCCGTCGGACCGGGGAGCGAACGCGGTTGAGGAGACGCCCGTGTCTAGCTACTTTGGTGCACAGTCGCGACAAAGTCTGGGCTCCCGCGACCTGGAGGTGGATCCAACTGATGCCGACATTATGCTGCCTCCACGGCGCCAACAGGATGTTTGCTCCCGGCTACTGAGCTATGTATTTAAGTGGTGACGTGGGGGTTGCTGGTGACGAGATTGAGCTGACGGTGAAGTAGCAGAGTAGAGAATCAAGTGGATTGACAGGAAGGTAGACGTGCAAGCTGAATGAAGTCATGCGCCACATTGGCCTGCCAGAGCTGGGTGCCTACAAAACTTTTGTAACGGAGCTTGAATGTATCGGTATGCAAAATCAACAACCAAAGAGAGCGCTTATGCCGCGCCTGGAACTGGAGCTGGCAGGTTACTCTGGTCAATAGAATGGCTTCCAAGTCTTCCTCGATTTCGTGTTTTCTGCTTCGGATTGCACTCATCTCATCGATACACTGGAACTGGAGCATGAGTCCATATTGAATCAAGTCAACGTTGCACTCTTGAAGGATGGGGCAAACAGCTATCTCACCATCACGTTGCCATTGTCTATTGTCGCCTGGAGCACACCAAGCAGAAAAAATACTTCCAAACAAACACTGTACGTCGCATCCTGTCGTAGTCCAAGTGGTTCGTTCTAACATTACAAGTATGTGTTGTGACCTATTGACAACAGTTCCAAGCTTCGTCATGCTCCCGACCGTCGTTCCCCGTATCCAGCAAAAAGTTTTAGAGCAGCAGATTGTGGCTAACAGCCCCAGACTTGCTGCCTTGATCAGCCACCCGGCCGGTCCTTTCACAAGTACGTTGCAAGGTGGAGCCATCACACCTGCTTTTGAGTGACTGGTGTAGTTTTTGTATGCAGTCCACTTCTGGGCACCGACATTCAAGTGGGCCATCTCTCTGGCTAACGTCGCCGACATGAAGGGCAATCCGGAGAACATATCGGTGATTCAGCAAGTCGGTACGTCGGCTGTCATTCCGCTTTAGGTTGCTTGCCGATTAACTGCATGCTCACGGTTTGATTCTTTACTTTTGTTTCGGATTTCGGACAGCCGTGGCGGGCTCAGGATTGATTTGGTCACGCTACAGCACAGTCATCACCCCTAAGAACTGGAACCTCTTTGCAGTAAACTTCTTTATGGCTGGCACGGGTATCGTGCAGCTGTACCGGAAGTACTCGCACAACCAATTGGTTGCCATCGAACCCGACGCCGCGCTGGCTATGGGGTAGGCGGCCTAAGGAAAAACGTAGTTACTACTCCCTCATCTATCTACACGCAGCTAGCTTGCTTGCCTGCGCCCTCCTCATAGGATGCAGGAGTAAATAAGCTAAACTGTTCTCCACCAAAGCGAGCGAGTTGTTGTCATGATAGACACGTGATTGAGCCTGGCAGGCGAGCTTAAAGACACGCGCAAGGTATCGACTCTGCTGGTACCAATGGTGGAGTTCTGCCAACTTTGTTTGACGAAACATGATCTTGAAACTGAAGTTTAGACGAAGGAGTCACTCGCTAGTCGCACTTCGCCGATACCGGGTATTACAACTTCAACACTGCAGGTAGAGCTGAGAGCACATAATGGGTCAGCTCTTATCGGTAACAACGTTGCTTTGTTGAAACGTGTGCTGCTTGGAGTGGAACTTCAACTATGTGATTGGCATGTTGCTAGAAGTGCGCGTTGACTACATGGGGCCCCTACTGCCCCACAATCGATTTTTCCGTCGACGATTCACGTCGACGAGCTAGCAGCATCTGCATCAACCCGGCAGCAACTTCATCGCTAACTCCGCCTTCTTCTTTCTTACTGTCGCCATGCTGCCTTTCATTGTTCCCCGACTGCAACAAAGGTTCTCGAGCACCAGCTCGTGTCTAACAACCCCAAGCTCGTTGCTCTGCTGAGCCACCCGGCCGGCCTTTACAGTTCACTTCTGGGCACCGACATTCAAATGGGCCATTTCCATTGCCAACCTGGCGGACATGAGGCATTCTGCGGAACACATTTCCGTGACGCAGCAGACAGGTACTAGGAGGTTTCAAAGAGAATTTAAGCGAGGCAATCCGGTGCTAAGTATCTTGCTGCTGGTGTTGTTTGGCATTCTAGCTGTGACGGCTACAGGCGTCATCTGGTCCCGCTACAGCATGGTGATCACGCCCAAGAACTGGAACCTCTTCGCAGTGAACGTTTTCATGGCAGGCACTGGCATTGCGCAATTCTACCGCAAGTTCCAGTACGACCGCAACGAGAAGGCGCAAACGCTCACATCCAAGACGTCAACGCTCTAGACAAAGGCCTCATCGCAGTGGATCTACACGTCGTTACTATTGACCCGAGGTCACGAGTAATGACCAGCTTTAGCTTAATGTAGACTGTGCTTCTTTACTTGTTATCACTGACATGCACTTCGGCGGTTTGGATATTCACGTCATCGATTCCTGTTGTAAAAACGCGCCATATGCATCACCGACACCTCATGTTGAGTGCGTTGCATTTGTTTGATGCGTGACATCCATCTTTTATTGCCTTGAAGAAGTTAAAATTCAGCATTCGCCCTTGGAACGCAGCAGTACTAATGCTATTCGGATACCGTCGTTATGCAATTGGCACTCGTAAAGCCACCACAAGGTTGTTGACACTTTGGTTTGACCCAAGCAGCAACTTCAGTTTGCAAATCGTTGGTGTTTTGTTGTTTGTTTGACAGATTCAGGTGTGAATTCTTCACCTTATTTTGCAACGAGACCGTCGGTAAAGCTTCCCTAAAAAAGAGTGACCATAAACCAATCTGCTCGAAGAAGGTCACTAGAAACCCTCCTCCTCCTCCTCCTCTTCCTGCATAGACAACCATGCTTCCGTCCATCGTCCCCCGTCTCCAGCAGAAGGTCATGGAGCAGCAGATCGTGGCCAACAGCCCCAGACTCGCGGCATTCCTGGGACACCCGCAGGCCCCTTCACAGTGCACTTCTGGGCCCCCACCATCAAGTGGGCCATCTCCTTCGCCAACCTGGCGGACATGCGGCGCTCCCCGAGACGATCTCTGTGGCTCAGCAGACCGGTAACGATATATAATTTATTGTTAACTAACACGTTAAGATGCATGCTAACTAACTGTTATTGTTGCAGCTGTGACGGCCACAGGACTCATCTGGTCTCGCTACAGCATGGTGATCACCCCAAGAACTGGAATCTCTTCGCTGTGAACGTCTTCATGGCTGGCACCGGCTTCGTGCAGTTCTACCGCAAGTTCACGTACGACCCGTCGCAGAAGGAGACGATCGCTGCGGAGCCTGCCACGGCGTCCAGTTAGAAAGATACGTCTGTCGGTGGTTGTCCAGTTCCTCCAGTGCTTTCCTCAGTCACTACAAACGCTATCGTGGATACTGCTGTTTGGAATTACCCACAAATAATCTAAAATGAATGAGCTTGTGGCAGCTTCAGCTGACGAATGCTGATGATGTACATGCAGTGTGTTGGGGCAGATTGACCTGTGGGGGTTCATGCTTTTAAATTGGTGACAACAAGTCCAGATATCGTCCTATCGGTAGTCGGAGTATCAACAATCTCGGGATGCCACATCAGTCTGCACCGTGAACTCGGATGTTGTTCACCTTTTGATCTCGAAGCAAACGATATTCCTGTCATTATGTAGGTGAGCTAAATTTGCAGAGGGAATAACTTTACTGCGTCCCCCATAGTCAACGCTGACAGAGATCGTTCAGGAACCTAGTTCTCTGCTCAGGTGGACGAAGACTCGGAAGTATCAGCTTTCAAACAGTCCAAGGACAGTTCCGAGTTACGATGATCAAGATTTCCCTCGTCTGTGGAAGACGGTTGCGATGGCGATCCTGGTCTTGTGGGGGTTAGCGGATGGCCCTGGCCAGGTCACCTGCAAGCAGATGACTGGCAACCAAAATTTAGTGCGAGACGCGAAGGTGAAGCAGGATGCCGATCGACGTGCTGCAGAGTACTTGCGCCAGAAACGTTTGTCAGACCACACTCAGAAGTTTGCCGAAAGCAGCTTACGAACCCCACTCACTTCGTCATCGGGGGCTATCAGCAAGGTGGGTATTATCAACAAAGTGGCTATAGTAACCAGCAAGGTCGCTCCCAGCAAGGTCGCTCCCAGCAAGGTCGCTATAAACAAAGTCGCTACCAACAAGGTCGCTACCAGCAAGGAGGTAACTCCCAACAAGGTCGCTACCAACAAAGTGGCTACCAACAAAGTGGCTATCAACAAAATGGCTATCAACAAAATGGCTATCAACAAAATGGCAATCAGCAGGGTGCCTACCAGCAGCAACAAGGTGGCTACCGCTCCAACGTGTAGGCTGTTGGTCTAGTTACACTAAGGTAGCTTTCGTCGGTCGTCAGATTCCAGCTGCCATCGTAACAGTCTTCTATCGTCGGCATATCTTCGGAGCAGGGTCTCGCCCAAATGTAAATATCAAGGTGAAAGAAGCAATTCCAACCTTGCCATTTAAAGACAAATAATAAGTTTGCGCTTTGCGCTTTTGTTCTTGAAAGTATACGAGCAGCAAAACCCCAATGTGTCTGTGAGTAAATACTTCACGAGCGCCGACTCGAATGACTAGAGTTCTCGGTATGGGGCAACTAAGCTCAACGGGTATCTTCCATCAGCAATTGGATCCCATCTGGCATTGGAGCAGTCTTGCTCAGCAGGTCGCTCTGTTTCTGTGTCGCTGCAAATTGGAGCCCCACCAAGAGTTACCCACTGCCCAACTTTGTCAATCCAGGTAGGCAGCTCTGCCAGCTCGGTGTGGTCTATTGACAAGTAATTGATAAGTAGGTTGTCTCTGATCGAGGAAGGCAGCGATTTGATCGGGTTGTACGAAAATGTGAACTCCAAGTACTCATCGAGCGTAACTACTGTCGTAAAGAGGTCCTCGGGAATAGTTTCGAGTCCATCGTTCAGCAGTGAAACAGACAGTGACGGGATGCGGAAGAATGCGGTTGGAAACTCTTCTAGACGAGTATGCTCTAGATAGACAAGCCGCACGTTGGCCCATGCGTCTGCAAGCTCATCAGGGATCTTCGTTAAATTCGTGACCGCCATCTCGATATCACCCAGCAGAGCTGGTAGCGGCGGTGTCAAGAGGCCCTGGGGCATCTCTGTCATGTTCGTGTAGATCATGATGAAATAGATCATCTTAGGATGAAATGCATCATTCAGCGCGGCGTCCGCTCCCCATTTCGCCACTGTGATGTTCCAAAGCTCAAGGCCAAGCAAATTTGGAAAGCGGCGGATGGAAGGAGGCATTTCAAACGCTGCACAGTGCTCGAAAACAACAGCGATCACGGCGTCATTCTGTAAGCGGTCGAGGGTATCTATTGGAGGGGTGAGAACGTTGTGTCTGTAGCAATTGTATGTTACGACAGAGCAACTCACATTCACTGCAAACCACGGCCGAACTTTTTCCATGCACATGCTCACGATTTCGATGTCTGCAGAGCTGGCCAGGTACGCAGCATGAAGGTGCAGTCCCAAAACAATGGCGCCAGTAGTGACAAAGACGAAAGGCGCGAGTATTCTTCGCGAAAACGATAGTCCAATTTCTTTTGGCGGTGTGAGGCTGGCCGGAATATTTACCACATTGGCAGGCTGACTGCGGACAGCAATGGAAGTCGAAACAGTGGCCATAACTTTACGGGTAAATCGGAGTGGAGGGTACAATTCCAACAGGAGACTGATACTCGCCATCCCGAACAAGATGCTTATGTGCGGCACGAGTTTTGTGACACCGTCGATTAGGTTCAGCGCAAACAGTGCTTCGTTCTCCCGAATGAGATTCGGGAAGGATACATCGCCGTAGAGCATTTCCATGGGGAACCCGTACCAAACGGTGTCAAATTCCAACGCGTACGGCAGGAAAATCGCAAGAGGTAAGATAAGACACGCGACCGCTGCCAACAGTGTGTCTACCGATACACAAATTGCACGTTCTCGGATGGAGACTGCCAAGTTCACCTTGGTGACGTTGCGAATTGCAGCCACTTTGGTCGCTGCACGAGAATCTAATGCGAGTATGCGGTAGTCCAAAAGTGGTGTGACCCAACAATTGGTCACCACCATTGCTGCATACGCGTGATTAATCCATATTCGAGGAATCAACGTGCTGCATCGATGGCATTGCACGATTTGGGATACAGCTTCCACGGCCTTACGAAATATGAAAACTAGCGCGAAGTGATTCCCTTCAACACTTAGCACGTCTTGAAGACCTGCAATCGTAACTGAGCGGATCATATTAAACGAGTTCATCGATCTGCGTGACCAGGACGGCGGATCTGCTGTCGTTGTCTTTGTCTTACTCAGACGATGGAAATATTTTACGACGCGATTGACCATAGCGGCGCGGGGCCAGACAGCTGGGGTTTGTCCTCGAATGGACCACAAAATATGGAGCACCAGTTGCAGTCCATGAAGAGCTCCCAAGATACCCACGAAGGTTCCGAATGTGCGGAAGTAGCGGTGTTCCGGCAACGCTAACAGGTTTGCGTAGTACGCCATGAGTGGGTTCTCCATGAAAAAGTAAAGCATTGCCATCGCCAGCAGGTAGGCCGAACACAGTCCATGGAGTCCCAACAATAGTAGCCATATAGCGACATACGCGCGAGGCGAGAAGGGCTGAATTAATTCCGCCTGTACATCAGGCTTGGAAGGTCGTCGCGGCTTGGAATTGGGCGCCGTGATGTGGAATATATCTCGCTCATTTTGTTCCACGACGTAGCCATCATCGTCTTCAATGTACCCGGGTGCACCATGTTGGACACGTTGAAGCTGTGGTGGTTACTACTGTCTCGGTGTTGACAAACTTCTCACGAAAGGTGTCTTCTTTCTTGAAGAGGGAGGATTTATGCTAAGTCGTGCCAAGGAATAAACTTGGACAAGTAGGCTGTCCAACACCAAGGACCGACAAGAATAGTCTACAATGTTTTCACATGTCGTAGACTATCTTCAGTTCTGACCTGATGGGTTCGCTTTTACGAGACGGCGGACGATGACTTAACCGTTGGGGGGTCGACACTCGTTCGTTTTGTCCTTACGAACGGTGTTTCGTTGTTTGTCCCATGCATCTACAATTTTTACAAGGCGTCGTTGCTTTAGAGCACATTTGAGGCAATTGCTGAACGACACTAGATGAATATCCCATCGTCACCTTTTAAGTCTTATTCAGCCACGAAAGTTACTTTGAAACTGATGCTGTAGGAGCTGCTGCTGGAGACTTTGTGAGTTGAGCTGATACGTTCCAGCAGTTTGAGGAATATTCATCCCCTGCTGCACACCCACGGTTGTTAGCTGCTGCTGCATCGGTTGCTGCTGCATGTTCATTGCCATCGGCATTCCCATTGTCGAAAGCACTGACATTGGCTGTTGCTGCATGCCCATCGACATCGTTCGCTGTTGCTGCATACTCATTACCATCGGCTGCATGCCCATACCCATTGGCTGCATCCCCATGACCATCGGTTGCTGTGGCTGCATACCCATAGCCATTGGCGTTTGCATCGCCATCGGTTGCTGCATCGGCATCATTGATGGATGTTGCTGTTGTTGTTGGAACGCAAAATTTGAAATAGACATACCAGCCTGGCCCTGCGGTTGCATCATTCTCATCATGTTTGGCATCGGGCCTGTATGCATTGGCGTCGCCATTGGTGTTGGTGCAGGCATGGACAATCCCAGCATGTCGACAGGCTGTGGTGGCCGCACTTGTTGCTGCTGAGCTGTGGTCCTTGTTTTCATATCGTTTGCGACGGGTAGTTCCATGTCGAAGGAGATCATGTTGAGTGCCTCAAAATCGCGGTGTATTTTGGCGCGGCGTTCTTCGCGCTCCTCTCGACGCTCCAGCTTCTCTTTGTTGTTGTTAATGGCCCACTGCATTTCTTGTAGCCAGTTGCCACGCTCCTGTTCCGTTGACGCAACCAACTCGTGACCTCCAACGATTCCTGGAACTTCGACACGGAATCCGCAACCTTTAGGTCTATCGGCAAACGTAGCTGCTACCACTCGCACCTCACAGTTCACGGGAATAATGATCACCGGCCGGGCACCCGTAGTGTTTTCATAAAGCAACAGCGCTTCTGGACGCAGCAATGCAAAGTGCTTGCTCCATACTCCGTCCATTTTTTGCGCATCAGTGGGCCTCGAAGCACGCTGTTAGGCATCTCAGCAGCACCCACTGCACTCACATTCGCGTACTGCATGCCGTTCAGACTCTCGTTGGGATCCACCTCGCGCTCTTCCAGCCCGTAGCCTGTTTCTTCCTCATCTTCCTGATCTTGTGCCACATAAGCTGCATTGAGGTCGACACCTTCGAGCTCGGCGATTCTTCAGCCATATGTTGGGGTGCACAAGTTGATACTCACCACCATAGTGCTGTGGAATTGCTGTTCGAGGCAACATTATCGTCAGTTCTCTTGGGTCATTCACCACACGGATGCGCTGCTGCGTCCGAGCTCCAGTAAGCTTAGCCAACAACATTGTAAGCACGCGAGCAAAGGTCGAGCTGTTGAGCACCATGACACGCTTGACCACCTCCGGGTACCAATTCTTGCACATCTGCAACAAGTCCGTGACCATCTTGGCCTCCAAATTGGCCAGAGTGCAGTGCGCCACATCTATAAGGAAGATAATCCCCGGAGCTTCGCGCTCCTCCATCATTTCCACAGCCAGATCCATGAGATAGACGCACAGTCTGCGGGCGTCTTCAAGGAGCTGACAGCTGATCCGTCAGCAGCTCCACGTCCTTGACGATGCAGCTTCTGGCCGTCTCAAAGCCTGGTTTAAAGTATTGCATCTGTAGTAACACAGGACAGCCCTCCGGGTCCGATACATCCAGCAAATGAGCGTAACCCATCCGTAGCTCCTCCTGGATTGTCGGGAGCCCACATTGAGCTCCAAGAAGTGGAATTTTTTACGGAACGCATATTTCTCCCTCAACTGCAGCGCTGCCTTCATGACGTCGCCATTGTTGCGACATAGCGTCCGTTCGTATTCTTTCTCTGTGTAGACGTCTGGGAGTGCCACAGCACTCGCTAACGCCTGCGAAGCCGAAGCCTGGCTGTTGAAATGGAGCATCTGTGGCAATTGAGCAGCGTAGGCGTCGACATTCCCTGAGAATTGGTGATAGGTCCACGACCACCACCGCCGTAGGATGAGTAGTTCATCTACCGAGATTAAAAGGCTTCCTACCTAGCAGAGACAGAATGCGAATGAACGGACGGCGGTTTTAGTGCTACGGTTTTTCTGGAAGCTCCTGATATGAGACCATCAACTGATTTGCTTGTCGAACATGGCTACAATAATGCTGAGAGGAAGGTCATAAGCCCGCAGACGAATTTTTGTTTTTAGCTTGCTGAACGTTTTCAGGTGGTGCAGTCCGAGTTTGGTGTTGTTAGTCCGCAGGAGACGAACACAAGCTCGCCACGAAAAATGCAAACGAACGACCACATTTCCAAGCAAAGGGACTAGATACCGTCACTTTGACTGGGAGCATCAAAGCATTCAGGACAAAGTCCTTGCTAGCGCGAGATACAAGGCTTTCTCAACGAGAATTCATTGTCGTATGGATGCTTTTACTCATTTTGCATGGACTGTGCGCGGTTTACCTGTTGTTGATGGCAAGGCTGTACTTCTTCATGGAGGACCCGTTGATGCTCTACTTCGCTGATCTCTTGGCACCGCCACAAGAGCGACATTTCCACTTCTTCGGCACACTTGTCGGAATTCTGGGTGGGCTGCACGCTGTACAGTTGCTGTTGCATATCATGTGGTCTATTCGAGCTCGTGCTCCAGTTGTTTGGCCTCGTGACGCCACGATTCATCAACTTACTGCGTTTATCCTAGGATTAATGGAGAAGAGGATGGAACCTACCGATACCTCAACGTCTCGAACGTGGTTCTGGGCCAAACGCGTATTCTCAATTGTGGATAGCATGCTGAGTGTACAGGGGGATCACTTCACGCTCGTTTTCGTGCTACGGAACGCTGTGGGAGGCTGCCACGCAGGTCTTCCAATGCTACGAATACAGCACGCTCATTTCTCGAGATTGGATAACCCATGCGTATGTGGGCATGGTGGTAGCTAACTGCTGGACTACACCGCTGCTTAGTCACCTGATCGTTGTGGCAGACTCACGTGAACGGTCCAGAGTTGCTTCAATGCACGATGCTGCTGCACCTAACAAGGCTTCATCCATTCGAGAACGAACATTATGCGTGGCCATCGACACGTTGATGACGGTTGTATCGTGTCTAGTGCTGCCACTTGCGATCTTCGTACCGTGGGCACTCAAGTTTGACCGCACTCAGTCGACTTTCCCCGATGATGTACTCTACGGCGACACCACATTTACGAGACTTGTGTACGAAAACCAGGCTATCTTTTCCTCTCGTACACCGACGGGTTCTCGAAGATCGTGCCACACATGAGCCTGCTGATTGCAATGGGGAGTATCAGCTCGATACTTGAGCAAACCCCCTACATTGCCTTCTGGGAACAAGAAGAGTCTCGAGCTTGACTCTAGCTACCTACTCAGCCGTACAAAAAGCATCAGCCTGCCGCGTTCGTTGTCATCACCTCGAAATCGGGTAGAGCAAAATTGGTAAGAAGAATCCAAGAAGTTCTAGCTATGCTCGGATTCGTGGTGGCTGGAGTCGTAGTGTTAATACTGCACTTGCGCGCTGAGCGTCTGGAGAAGAGTGGTGCCAATTCTACCTCACAGATGTGTCTTCATAGCATTCACCCATGGTTTGCTCAGAACGTGAGTTGCTCCGTCGTCAAATACAACTGCTACCGCCATGGTGTAGTCAACCCACCACCTGACGCTCTAGACAACCTTCAGCGCGAAGTTTTGTCTTCAATTATTTTCGAGCATTGCTCAGCATTTGAGATGCCTGTATCTATACGAGACTTCCCAAATTTGCTGGGAATTGAGCTCTGGAACGTGACATTGGTAAGGTGGGTGTCGACGCTGCTTTTAAACGCCCACTTGCACTCCAAACTGATTTTCTTGATCTTGGTGCAAGTGAACATGACGAGTTTGCCAGAGGGCGTGCTCAAACTCCATTCCCAAGTTACTTGGAGATATCGAAATTGTACAGACAAATCTCACGAGTATACCCAAGGAGGTGATTGATGTGTGGATAAATGTACATATCGTCTTTTTGGAGCACTCACCGCTACAAGAATTCCCCACCGCTTTGTTCAGTCTTCCGCTGAATACGATTTCGCTCGTGGATGACGGTATTGAAAAGCTTCCTGATAGCCTCTTCACTACTGAAGCTTATCCGAGTTACTAGGATACGTTAATGCTGTCGTATAACCCATTGAAAGCGCTCCCCGTCTTAGTAAGAGATGACTTGGAGATTGGCAAGCTGATTTTGGTTTATACGAAATTGGTGACGCTACCGTCTTGGACCGAGACAATCGAGTCAATAACTCTAGGTGGTTCGCCGTACTGTGAAGAAGACAATGGACAAATTCTGACATTATTGACTGCCTCGACAGCGAGTGGAATCCGAACAGTGGTGGATACTATCCGCTAGACTTTGTAAAGTCAACGCGACAACTTTGAGGCGAAATAGCAAATCGTATGCCTATATGGCTTGCACTACATTTCATTGTTTGGGGAGTAGCGCTGTAAAACAGAGTAATAGGAACCTTGTCAAGCAACGTCGCAATATATTTATTAAGTCCGTTGTTCGCCCTATTCCTGTAGGCGGTTTTAGCTCATCGAGTGCCCTGAAGCTCGGACATCTTGAAGATGCCGACGAATGACTGCATTTCAAAGCAAAGGACAGCAAGTTGAACCAGAATGGTTACACCAAGGACCGAGTTGGCTACTGTTTGCGTGGGATCAGAGAAAGACATGTTACGACACTTGCAACAACACGGGAGACAAGAGGGCTATCGTGGGGAGAGTTAGTGACAGTGTGGACGCTACTATTAATTTTGCATGGATTGTGTGCAGTTTATCTGTTGGCGATGGCAAGATTTTATTTTTTCATGGAGAACCCGTTGATGATCTATCTCGCGAATCTCTTGGCGTTACCAGAACATCGACATTTCAGATTATTTGGCATATTTGTGGGGATCCTCGGTGGTTCTCACGCCTTGCAGCTGCTGTTGCATATCGGATCGTCCATCCAAGAACGTGCTCCTGTCGTTTGGCCTCGCACCGCTGTGACTAAGAAAGTATTTGCGTTTGCACGAAGGCAAACTATGAGAAAGTCAGTCGCTAGCGAGGAAACAACAGCTCGAAAGCGACCCTCGATGAAGCGTACACTCTCCACACTGGAGAGCGTACTAAGCGTAGAAGGAGACCACTTCGCACTGGTTTTCATGCTGCGCAAGGTTGTGGAGATAGGAACACAAATCTTTCAGTGTCACCATTATAGTACGCTGATCTCTCGTGACTGGATCAATTATGCGTATGTGGTGATGGTGGTGACGAACTGTTGGGTTACATCATTGTTTAGTCACTTGATCCTCGCGTCCGAATTCCGTGCGCCAGCCAAAGTTGTCTCGATTGAAACCACCAAGGTCGTGAAAAGAGTCTCGTCCATGCGAGAAAGAACTTGGTGCGTGGCCATCGACGCAGTCCTGACGACACTCTCGTGTCTAGTAATGCCACTCGCCATCTTCGTGCCATGGGCACAGAAGTTTGACGCCGCAGAGTGGACCTTTCCAGTCGAAGTACTCTATGATGACACAATTTTTTCAAGACTCGTGTACGAGAACCAGGCTATCTTCGCGCTTTCAATAATCGACGGCCTGGCGAAAATGGTGCCACACGTGAGCCTCTTACTGGGTCTGACAAGTGTCAGCTTAATCCTTGAGCGGAACCCTCCGCAGCCATTTCCAGCCAGACGCAAATTCCCGATTAAAACTGTCTTAGTTTCGTCTCCTGTGGTGAAGCAGCCCCAAGCGGCCTCATTTGTTCTCCACAATGTTCGTCGGATTAAATTCTCATCTGGAATGAAATTGATGCAAGACATCATGGCTTCGTTAATATTCCTAGTGGCCGGCACAGTGGTGTTGGCATTACACTTTCGTGCTGCTCATTTCGTAGCCAGCACTAACGACTCAACCGCACAAATGTGCGTGCAAAGCATTCGCCCATGGTTCGCTCAGAATGTGAGCTGTGCAGTCGTCAAATACAACTGTTACCGACAGGGTGTAGCTACCCCACCACCTGACGCGCTGGACAGCCTACAGCGACAAGCGCTGGCATCGCTTATTTTCGAGCATTGCTTGGCGTTCGAAATGCCTCCCTCCATCCGGGATTTCCCGAATTTACTGGGGCTTGAGCTTTGGAACGTGACACTGGTGAGTTGGGGTGTCGATGCTGCACTAAATGCCGAGTTACACCCCAAAATGAATTTCCTTATCATGACTCAGGTTAACATGACGGCATTACCGGAGGGTGTCCTGCAGGCACCGTTACCTGGTCAGCTCGGAGACATAGAAATCGTGATGACAAATCTCACGGCAATTCCGGAGAAGGTGATTGATGTCTGGACCAATGTGCAGGTTGTATTCGTGGAACACACACCACTGCAAGAATTCCCGTCAGTGCTATTCCGCCTTCCTGCATATACAATCTCGCTCGTGAATGATGGAATCAAAGCACTTCCTGACGATCTCTTCACGTCAGATGACTATCAGAGTTACTACTACATGCTGGTGCTTTCGTACAACCCACTACAAACATTTCCCAACACGACAAGGAGTGACTTAGATATCAATCAGCTCTACTTAAGCCATACCGAGTTAACAGTGCTACCACAATGGATCAATACAGAGGTTGATGAGCTGACGACGTTGGGAGGTTCACCAATCTGCAAAGAGATGAGCAGCCTGCTGGACGAGAGCAGCGATTGTTTCGACAATGCATTAGGCGGTGGATACTACCCGCTAGCTTTTATGAAAGGAAACGGCAGCTTTGAGTGTGTCTGTGTTTGTTTGTACGTTCAATAGACGAAGTTTTGCGTGGGTTGTTGCGGTCTATTTACTGCTTAGATGTCTTAAGTTCTAGGCCTCCGCAGAATTTCTCAATACCAACAGCACTTACTAGTGCGCCACAAACCAAACCTCATCTTTCTAACCTTTGCAGGCAACGCCGATGGTAGTAGTATCGATGGATGGCTTTGATCAATAATCCTCTGCGTCAGCATTCAGAAGGCTTTGGTGGAACATGCTCATTTTGTCGTCCAAGGACACTTCAGACCAAAAATCTTCAAATTGATGCCATGAATCGATTCGTCGGTTCTCTACGGCAACCATGTGAGTCACTCTCGCCTGCACATTCAAACAGCGATAGAACGGTCGTTCCAGTCTAGTGGGTGTCAGAACTCTGCCGTCCACACCACCAAATGTTGTTTCAGCATCAAAATCGCAATGACTTTTGGTCAACGACACGCTCTCCAATAGTTCTTGTGTTTGCTTCGCATCGAACACTTTTTGCCCTTTGCTGTCCGTGAGGTCAATGAGACGGGTGTCGAACAATTTCAAACAGAAGGCGTCCGCCTTGACATCGTAAATAAAGCTGATTTGGAAATGGTCGAACGCGTACTTCAACGGCTTGAACAGCAACAAACCGTTCTTCTCATCGTCGATGTCCGATATCTGCATCATCGCAAACGCCACATATTCATTGCTACGGCGAAACAAATGCGTCGCTCTCACTAGCGATCTTGGAAAAGTGACATCGAGAAACATGCACCGCACCCAGGTATTCTCTTGACGATAGCACCCGTAAAACTCACACAATTGGTGCTTGAAATATCTGTTCCGATCGGTCAGCGTCGTTGCGGCACGAGTGAGGATGCGAGGCACTATCACTTTAAGAAGATACAATGCTGGTTCGGCTAGCTGTTGTGCGGTACGATCCACTGCATCGTCTGGAAGAACCACCAACACGTGGATTTGTTCACACTTGGGTTCAGGCATGTTCGTATCCTTCAAGCAACGCTGAATCGCCCAAGTTTCTCTCGTCCTCTCCATTGACCAGTGCCTCAATGTCCTCATGAGTTTTTCCCTTTTCCAGTGCCAGCACCGCCTCATCGTTTTCTGGCAACCACTCGTTGTTGTTGATTGACAGGAAAAACAACATTTCATCTGCATCACACGTAATCGTGTTTGCTTTCTTTGATACAACCGCGTCCTTCACGTGACTCACCGACTGATTCGCCTCAATGTCCACAGAGAACACACTTCCTTCTACCCCAACAAGTGAGCACAAAGTGTCAGCATCTTTCCTTCACGCAATAGTTTGTGTAATGAAAGAGAAGAATGACAGGAGTTTGCCGATAGCGTTGTAGCGATTAGACGGTTCATCATTTTTCCAGAGAGTCCCCAGAGAGAAGTCTTGCTCACAGATTGAGGTCATGATAGGTGGGGACTAACGTATTACGATCGTGACAATCTTGATGCACGGCACACCAATGTGCCGCACTTTAATTACACCATACTGACTCCAGGAAAGAGAGAGAGAGAGTGACGACGAATTCGACTGCGCACCAGGTCGTGTCTAAAGTTGAGGTTGCCTACTCACTTCAAAGCTGCACATTGGACACCTCTTGATTTAATCATCACACCAATGCTGCGCTTTGCGTCTTGGAAACTATTGTAGGAGCTCTTTCCGCCGTGTTTTTAATGTGTGAGAGTCTGGGGAGAGAGATCCCGTATCAACCTCAGGTGCATTGCGCGCGAGGAAAAGTTCTCGAGTCGACAGCAGAACGTTGTGACTAGCAACAGACAACCGATAACCAGCAGCTCAGCAATGCTCCATTGAGCCTCACGCAGCACATCTAGATCACTCCAACAGCTTTCGTTCTTAACTGTGGAAAGGTCGATGCCGTCTTGATGTCTAGGGAGACTCGTCCAGCCGATAACAGCCCAACAGATCGACGTTAGAGCAAAGACAGTGAGCCCGAGTACCACCAGCATTTTACCGACTCGTGCAGACATAACACATTGTTTCCATGTCGAGAATGAGAGAATGAGAACCACCAGTGTCGCTAGAAGCATGGCTAGGAACACGGATGCCGCTCCAGCGAAGAAGATTGGAGGTGGCAGCAGTTCCGACATGTTGCAGGCCTCCGAGTCTCGACTTTCGAACCAAGAAGCGACGTTCAGCGTCACTAGCAACATCAGTGGCGGTAACAGAAGAACTCTTTTGGTCAGTCGTGAGCAGCACGAGCAACGTAGACATACAAGTAGCGTCAACAGCTACAACAACAGCAACAAGCAATGATGTTAGAATCAGACCCAAGTTGAAGTTGGACTCAGGTGTGAACGTACGTTGAAGCCTGTGGCGACCAGCACCTCGTTGACACCAAGCCAAGTGCCGACTAATAGGCACCCTCCTGCCAGTGAGAGACAAAGTACTACGAGCCATTCGGCGTCATCTGGACAGCTACGGTCCAAACCTAGTACGAGTCCCAGTACTCCCCACGACAGCAGTCCCAATGCAGCTAGAACCATGCTACGTCGGACTTTGACACTGGTGGGATAGTAGAGCTCATCAGCTTTAGGTGGGACCTTGGAGACATGGCGATGCAGGACGAAGGCTGTTGCCAGCAGTAGAAACAGCAGCGAGATGTCGATGAAGATGCGCCGGCGAGGGATACCGCAGTCAGCCATAGGAGAGAGAGAGAGAGAGAGAGAGAGAGAGAGAGAGAGAGATCAAGGCAGACTCCGATCTTGCAGAGACGCAGCCTCCTGGTGGATCCTACGTGTAGTACTTGGCCAACTCCATGTATATTAAAATAGTCGCCGCCTCGCAGCGTTGCTGAACCAGCTGCATGTCCCCAAGGGTGAGGACCACGGTATGATCCTCGCTTTATCGCGTACCAGTATGCTATTGCCTCGAATCCTCTGCGAGCCGGAGTTGCTCGTGTGGTAATCAAAGTCCGTTGCGAGGAGTATTGGACAAGCTGCACGCACGCACGAACACGGAATGTGGCTGTGAAGGTTTGCTACAGTCGCTGAGCTACCTGCTCGAAATGATGATCTGTGATCAACAAACAGCATGCTGCAGTCAAGACACAGCCGGCGGAGACTGCATGATGTAGCCATCTGCTCGGAAGCGGCACAGCGCGACAGCACCTGGCGAAATCACCCGCGCTTTGCTCGACTTCAACCTGGACGATGGCAGCCACTTTAAAGTGGACACCTGATGTGTCAAGCGACACTATGTGGGGAAGCGTTCGGAGCGGGCACACGGGTGTATGTAAGCAAGCGTTTTCCGCCGGGTCCTTCCGACTCGATGCTCCAAGCCGGCATCGTCATCGCGCCAGGTCAAAGCGTGGTATGGTCCATGATCGGTCGATAATCTCCATCGCTGACTATGGTGGGACCCCCCGCTGCATCGTTTGCATGGAGACGAATGCCATGACTGACTTACAGCTATCCTCGGTGAAGTTTCCTGCACCTCGTGCTTGCCTTCTCGAAAAACGTGTCTTTTCACCAAAACCGCATGCCCCTCTGCTCTACTGGGCACCAGAGAGCTGATGCCAAGCACATGATGCCTCGCCAAAACCAGCCTGCCGACTTCGCTTGCACGTGAGTAACCGCATCAACCTGGGCGCATATGCAATACACACCCGTTGTTATCGCCGCCACCTGGTGCAAGACAAGCTCTGGACGCCGCACATTGCGCTCTGCAGCATGATTTACAGTATCCCCACGACGGAGCCAAATTTGTTCAACCCGATGCAGCAAAGTGCTTTGGCATTCGTTGCAATGGATAGCATGGCCGCAGAGATAAGCGCTGTAGCCATCATGACTGATAATAACGTTTCTTCAGCGCCGGGGCCACTGCTGGAAGGGAATACATGTATACGCCAATACTTTTGCTGGGAGCATTCTCGACGTGACTTGAAGGTGACGGGCAGAGACCGCGCAGAGCCGATTCCCGTCGCTTTGACCTCCTGCAGTCTGCAGGAGCCTCGTTGCCAGCTGCCTGCGGAATAAACTTGCTACACGCTCGCTACATGCACATGGAGCCACACACATGGAGCCACGTAGCCCAACTCTGTGCGTCGACAGATGGTTAAACCCGGCCGGACTTCAAAGGTGCACCCAAGGTGGTATCCCGGCTGGAGAGCGGGTCATAGCTCGAAGTGTGCTCGGTAGACGTGTCTGCCTGCACTACCACTGCCGTACAGTCAGACTGTCCCCAGTGTTGTGCCTCCCCAAACAATCCTCACTTTTCAATTCGACTCTGCGTGATCACCTGCATCTACATCTCTCGCTTGCACTGCGCTGCATTGAGTTATGACATCCACGCCTGCGACTCCACAGACGATTGGCAAGAAGCGGCTGCTGTCCACACCTGACAGCCTGACATCACCCACAGCCACCCCGACAATGCTGGACACGATGAGGATGGAGAGGAGACTCTGGTGGAGGAGGACCCGCTGCCTCATGAGATCGCCTCGGACCCGGCACTGCGCTGCCGATACCCGAGCAAGTACTGCCTGCGTGCTCGCACGGTCAAGAAGACGGGCGCATTGCACAGCATGTGCGCCTTCCATCGCGCCAAGGCGAACCGTAACCAACGTCGACTGGAGAAGCGCAAGCGTCTACGGATGACCAATGGCGAGATCAGTCAGTCTATAACAGCAGGTCGGAGGCGATCCCTTTCACTGGAGCAACACGAAGCCTCACAGCCATCCACGATGATGTTGGATTCCTTCTCGCCAGACTCCAAGATGTTGTTGGACTGTCCGACATCGATGCTTTCGGTCGACAGCAGCAGATTCCAGTCGCCACGTGCGGTGGCCATGGATTTCGAGCCGTTCCGGACACCTTCGCCGCTGTTCCTGGAAGACCTGCAAGAGCTGTGCGAACTGGTAGACGTGAACGTGAAGCAAGTCAGTGCGGACCCGAGCGACGAAGAGCTCTTGAATTGCGCGATGCAATTCCTATTGTAGAACTCTGTGAGAATTAGTTTGGAATTGGCCAAGTGTAAATAAATTGTTTAGCCTAGTGAAGAAGTTTTGTCACTTCATGGGGATTAACGTGTGGATCAGGTGTGTATGCATGTATAAGTTTACAGACAACGATGGAACTTATAGTCTATACATTGCGTATGGCTTACCCGTCCCTCCTACTTGTCTATCCTTTCGTAAAGAAATATAAATCTTACGATTTCAACCACCCAAAATGCAAAGCGCCAGATCTACCTGAGCCGTCGAATTCATTCATACCAACGTATTGTCATTTCATGATGCACAGCAACCCGCTACCCCCAGAGCCTGAGCCAGATCTTAGGTGGTGCGTCGAGTGCGATTCCCCGACTAGGCACACTTTCTCGAATGAGGCGCTACGTGCGCTTGGTGTTACGGCGTTGTCAAGTGTTTTCTTTTGTTTCGTGTTGTGTATTAGTGCATTTTGAGACGAAGAATTTAGAGAGACAAGCAACGCAAATGAAACTTCTCCGCTGCAGAAGCAACTTCGTGCTAGCTACACATACAAGTTTAAGCGTGAAGTTTTGAACTCGTTAACCCAGTCTACCTACGCTGCCGAAGAAGAGTTCAGCATTCCCTGCGGAACCATTCGGGATTGGCAAGCGGATAGCGAATCTGTGTTTAACTTCTCCGGATCAGAGAAGCATCTGTCACAACATCCTGGCCGCTGTCATTCCCTTTGGGATTGATCTAGTCATGTATATGAAGGACTTGAGGCGTCTTGGAAAGGTATGCAATATATAATGTATTCAGAATTTCACTCATTTAAATTTTCTTTTGTTAATGCTCTTATTTTCATTTGTCGTTGGTGTTATGGGGCCTCTTAAGGAGAGATTATGAGGAGCATGACTGCAAGAAGATGCAAGCCCTGTCGGTGCTGTCAGTGCTGCACAGAAGCGTCTTACTATCTGGTACCGTGCGCAGTAGTTTTTCACAGACAACAAGTGGTTTAAATATAATGTGTTGAAGTCAAAGTTGATATCCAGCTCGTAAATCAATATTATTGGCTAAACACTGACCAATGAATGTAGACTAGGCCATATACACTGCAAGTATTTTTTAGTATAGTTTCAACGTTTCTAGAATAGGCCATAAGTTCCGTCGTTATCTGTATTAATTGAAACGTAACAATATGTAAAAAATGATCGCTGGATAAGAATTTTAATCGACACAAAAATTGGCCCAAGAATGCGTGTCAGAGGCGCTTGTTTTTGTCGTGCAGGCGACCTATTGTGTCCTCGTTCCCCTCATTTTTCAAGGGTCCGCAACAGCATAAGCTCTTGTTCTGGTATGTGTCTCTGCTTGTCGCTATACAAGCTCTATCTCCACGGGGAGATGCCCATCACTTCTGCCAGCCTTTCCTCCCTCCATTCATACCAGTTGCACTTCTGTAACCTTCCTATATCCGCCATAAAATACTCATGATTATGTGCATCTACCATTTCTAGACAGATCCCCACCAAGTCACCCATGTCCTCGGAAGACGCGCTCTTGGGCTCGTCTCTCGATGGACTCCCAGCCTTCTTTACGAATGGCAGTGTGGACGACACCAAGTACGAGTCTCTACTAGCAGACCTTCGAGCCCACGACCTCTTGGGACCCGTGGAGAGTGGCGCCCAGGCAGCAGACACTGGCGGTTCGTCGCTCTTCTTCAATGACGCCTTCTCGGCAGTTTTCATGGGCAATTTCCAGTCTGGATCATCACAGAATGACTCACTCAGCAACAAAGCTCCAGGAGCTGCTGGCGCTCGAGCCCCGCCAGGATTCTCTTCCCGTGCTCCGCCAGGACTTACGTCCTCTGATTCAGATCTCAATTGGGCACGTGGCCAGCAAGAGTTTTCAAGACTGGAGGAGAAATTCCACGGTAACAAAACAGAGCAAGTGTCGGGAGCTCCTGCTGCTTCGACTGGGAGTGGAAGAGCTCCACCACCAGGTCTGACTTTAGAGCAAGACACAGAGTTGGATGAAAGTCAAGTGCCAGGGCTCAGTGGACTGGGATTGGATGATGACGAGCCAGTGGATGGAAGTGCCCCCACGATTGAGAGTCAACAGCCGCCTCCACTTCCTCGTGCACCACCGGCACCTACGCCGCCGATGCCACCCACCGAGAACGCTCAGCAATCTCAGGGCCATCCGCCGAATGCTTGGGGTGCACCTCCGATGGCGCCTCCGCAGCAGCAGCATCTGCAGTTTATGCCACCTCCGCCGCCCCACATGCAAGGGCAGCCTCCACACCCAATGTACATGCAGGGTCCCCAATGCCACCTCCCCACAGGGCACGTACGGTGCTGGTCCGCCACCGCCTCCGCAGTTCTACGGTCGTGGTCCGCCTCTACCGATGCGCCCACCATTCCCCGGTCCTCCTGGCGCGTTTGGACACAATGGCATGCCCTACCCTCCACCGCAGATGCACCCGCCAGCTTTCAAGATGATGACCCCGCGTGATGTCAATTTCGTGATGCAGCAACAAATGAAGTGGCTGCGCTCTAGCGACCCGTTCAGTGACGACTACTACTTTCACAACTACATGCAGAAGCGTGCACGTGCACCTGCTGGACCGGGTCGTCCTTCTGTCCCATTACCCTCCTGGAAGCTGCAGCACGTCAAGTCCGTAGATATTCGTGATGTGCAGCGCGAAGTTAAGTCGCGGAACTGGGAGTCAGAGTACCATGTACTTGGACGCAATGCGAAGAGCAGTCTGTACCGCCCCAGGCAAGCGCTGAATCTCGGTAAATCTGACGACTCTGTTTCGCCACCTGCTTCATCGCCGTCTAATGCTGTGGACCCGGAGCGCACGCCTTCTAGTGCTGGTGAAACAGAAGAAGAGGCCATGTCTCCGACATCGGCCACCGCAGAGTCTAGTAGTGAAGTTTCTGGGGCCACACGTGTACGCGGCTCGAGTCCTGGTGCCCAGGCTGTCGCCGCAGAGGCTCAGGCTGCTAAGGTACTGCGCATGAGCGAGGTGGCGAGCCGCAACTCGGTGTTTGCCAACGACACGTGGAACCTGCGTCTCCAGTTGGACCGTGGCATGCAGTGTCTGCTGTCACTGCAGGATGCGCGCCACCTGCTGGATGCGCGAGGCATTAACGTGCAGCAATTCCACTCGATGAACGAGCAGGAAATGGACCCTGCCCTCGCCGAACTGCGTTCTCGCACCACGTCCCTGCTGTTGGAGCTGGCCGCGCTGCTTGGTGTTAACATGACCCAGTCTGTTGAGGAAGAAGGTGACAACAATGGCGCAGCATCTCGTGGTGTCATGACCTGCAACGTGCAACAGCTGCAGAAGATGCTGACAGTCTCCAAGGGTAAGATGCTCGTAAGTCGTGCACTTCCGCTGCTGCACCCGTCGGCACGATTCGTGCTACTTCCGCACCTGGTGGACCACCTCCTGTCAGGTAGGACGGATGGGGTACGTCAAATGGACGTCAATGACACTGGTGACGACCGCTTGTGCCAAACACTAGTGCTCATGCTGCTCTACGTGCCCCCAGCTCCACCAGCTGAGCTGCTGACCGAGTGTCTCCAGCGAGCGCTGAATGACCACGACGTCCAGTCGCTGTCCATCGTGCTTCACAACCGCGCGCGAGCTGAATCCCTGCAAGCGCTGCTGCAGCGTGGTGGATCGGCCGTCCAGCAGTTGACAGAGACTGAGGGAGTCAACGCCGAGCATGCGAACAGCGTCAAACAGCAGTGGGAGCGGCTCCAGGGACAATTTGTCCAACTGGCCACCGCCATCAAGCAAGCCGCATGAGCAAAGCAATAGCCACGGCCGATCAGACGGCCGATTACATTTTGCATATTCTGCATACACTGCATGTTATGTCAATGTCTTTCAATCGATAAACTTTTGCATGCATACACACCTGATCCACACGTTAATCCCCATGAAGTGACAAAACTTCTTCACTAGGCTAAACAATTTATTTACACTTGGCCAATTCCAAACTAATTCTCACAGAGCTCTACAATAGGAATTGCATCGCGCAATTCAAGAGCTCTTCGTCGCTCGGGTCCGCACTGACTTGCTTCACGTTCACGTCTACCAGTTCGCACAGCTCTTGCAGGTCTTCCAGGAACAGCGGCGAAGGTGTCCGGAACGGCTCGAAATCCATGGCCACCGCACGTGGCGACTGGAATCTGCTGCTGTCGACCGAAAGCATCGATGTCGGACAGTCCAACAACATCTTGGAGTCTGGCGAGAAGGAATCCAACATCATCGTGGATGGCTGTGAGGCTTCGTGTTGCTCCAGTGAAAGGGATCGCCTCCGACCTGCTGTTATAGACTGACTGATCTCGCCATTGGTCATCCGTAGACGCTTGCGCTTCTCCAGTCGACGTTGGTTACGGTTCGCCTTGGCGCGATGGAAGGCGCACATGCTGTGCAATGCGCCCGTCTTCTTGACCGTGCGAGCACGCAGGCAGTACTTGCTCGGGTATCGGCAGCGCAGTGCCGGGTCCGAGGCGATCTCATGAGGCAGCGGGTCCTCCTCCACCAGAGTCTCCTCTCCATCCTCATCGTGTCCAGCATTGTCGGGGGTGGCTGTGGGTGATGTCAGGCTGTCAGGTGTGGACAGCAGCCGCTTCTTGCCAATCGTCTGTGGAGTCGCAGGCGTGGATGTCATAACTCAATGCAGCGCAGTGCAAGCGAGAGATGTAGATGCAGGTGATCACGCAGAGTCGAATTGAAAAGTGAGGATTGTTTGGGGAGGCACAACACTGGGGACAGTCTGACTGTACGGCAGTGGTAGTGCAGGCAGACACGTCTACCGAGCACACTTCGAGCTATGACCCGCTCTCCAGCCGGGATACCACCTTGGGTGCACCTTTGAAGTCCGGCCGGGTTTAACCATCTGTCGACGCACAGAGTTGGGCTACGTGGCTCCATGTGTGTGGCTCCATGTGCATGTAGCGAGCGTGTAGCAAGTTTATTCCGCAGGCAGCTGGCAACGAGGCTCCTGCAGACTGCAGGAGGTCAAAGCGACGGGAATCGGCTCTGCGCGGTCTCTGCCCGTCACCTTCAAGTCACGTCGAGAATGCTCCCAGCAAAAGTATTGGCGTATACATGTATTCCCTTCCAGCAGTGGCCCCGGCGCTGAAGAAACGTTATTATCAGTCATGATGGCTACAGCGCTTATCTCTGCGGCCATGCTATCCATTGCAACGAATGCCAAAGCACTTTGCTGCATCGGGTTGAACAAATTTGGCTCCGTCGTGGGGATACTGTAAATCATGCTGCAGAGCGCAATGTGCGGCGTCCAGAGCTTGTCTTGCACCAGGTGGCGGCGATAACAACGGGTGTGTATTGCATATGCGCCCAGGTTGATGCGGTTACTCACGTGCAAGCGAAGTCGGCAGGCTGGTTTTGGCGAGGCATCATGTGCTTGGCATCAGCTCTCTGGTGCCCAGTAGAGCAGAGGGGCATGCGGTTTTGGTGAAAAGACACGTTTTTCGAGAAGGCAAGCACGAGGTGCAGGAAACTTCACCGAGGATAGCTGTAAGTCAGTCATGGCATTCGTCTCCATGCAAACGATGCAGCGGGGGGTCCCACCATAGTCAGCGATGGAGATTATCGACCGATCATGGACCATACCACGCTTTGACCTGGCGCGATGACGATGCCGGCTTGGAGCATCGAGTCGGAAGGACCCGGCGGAAAACGCTTGCTTACATACACCCGTGTGCCCGCTCCGAACGCTTCCCCACATAGTGTCGCTTGACACATCAGGTGTCCACTTTAAAGTGGCTGCCATCGTCCAGGTTGAAGTCGAGCAAAGCGCGGGTGATTTCGCCAGGTGCTGTCGCGCTGTGCCGCTTCCGAGCAGATGGCTACATCATGCAGTCTCCGCCGGCTGTGTCTTGACTGCAGCATGCTGTTTGTTGATCACAGATCATCATTTCGAGCAGGTAGCTCAGCGACTGTAGCAAACCTTCACAGCCACATTCCGTGTTCGTGCGTGCGTGCAGCTTGTCCAATACTCCTCGCAACGGACTTTGATTACCACACGAGCAACTCCGGCTCGCAGAGGATTCGAGGCAATAGCATACTGGTACGCGATAAAGCGAGGATCATACCGTGGTCCTCACCCTTGGGGACATGCAGCTGGTTCAGCAACGCTGCGAGGCGGCGACTATTTTAATATACATGGAGTTGGCCAAGTACTACACGTAGGATCCACCAGGAGGCTGCGTCTCTGCAAGATCGGAGTCTGCCTTGATCGCCCCTCCTCCTCTCTCTCTCTCTCTCTCTCTCTCTCTCTCTCTCTCTCTCTCTCTCTCTCTATGGCTGACTGCGGTATCCCTCGCCGGCGCATCTTCATCGACATCTCGCTGCTGTTTCTACTGCTGGCAACAGCCTTCGTCCTGCATCGCCATGTCTCCAAGGTCCCACCTAAAGCTGATGAGCTCTACTATCCCACCAGTGTCAAAGTCCGACGTAGCATGGTTCTAGCTGCATTGGGACTGCTGTCGTGGGGAGTACTGGGACTCGTACTAGGTTTGGACCGTAGCTGTCCAGATGACGCCGAATGGCTCGTAGTACTTTGTCTCTCACTGGCAGGAGGGTGCCTATTAGTCGGCACTTGGCTTGGTGTCAACGAGGTGCTGGTCGCCACAGGCTTCAACGTACGTTCACACCTGAGTCCAACTTCAACTTGGGTCTGATTCTAACATCATTGCTTGTTGCTGTTGTTGTAGCTGTTGACGCTACTTGTATGTCTACGTTGCTCGTGCTGCTCACGACTGACCAAAAGAGTTCTTCTGTTACCGCCACTGATGTTGCTAGTGACGCTGAACGTCGCTTCTTGGTTCGAAAGTCGAGACTCGGAGGCCTGCAACATGTCGGAACTGCTGCCACCTCCAATCTTCTTCGCTGGAGCGGCATCCGTGTTCCTAGCCATGCTTCTAGCGACACTGGTGGTTCTCATTCTCTCATTCTCGACATGGAAACAATGTGTTATGTCTGCACGAGTCGGTAAAATGCTGGTGGTACTCGGGCTCACTGTCTTTGCTCTAACGTCGATCTGTTGGGCTGTTATCGGCTGGACGAGTCTCCCTAGACATCAAGACGGCATCGACCTTTCCACAGTTAAGAACGAAAGCTGTTGGAGTGATCTAGATGTGCTGCGTGAGGCTCAATGGAGCATTGCTGAGCTGCTGGTTATCGGTTGTCTGTTGCTAGTCACAACGTTCTGCTGTCGACTCGAGAACTTTTCCTCGCGCGCAATGCACCTGAGGTTGATACGGGATCTCTCTCCCCAGACTCTCACACATTAAAAACACGGCGGAAAGAGCTCCTACAATAGTTTCCAAGACGCAAAGCGCAGCATTGGTGTGATGATTAAATCAAGAGGTGTCCAATGTGCAGCTTTGAAGTGAGTAGGCAACCTCAACTTTAGACACGACCTGGTGCGCAGTCGAATTCGTCGTCACTCTCTCTCTCTCTTTCCTGGAGTCAGTATGGTGTAATTAAAGTGCGGCACATTGGTGTGCCGTGCATCAAGATTGTCACGATCGTAATACGTTAGTCCCCACCTATCATGACCTCAATCTGTGAGCAAGACTTCTCTCTGGGGACTCTCTGGAAAAATGATGAACCGTCTAATCGCTACAACGCTATCGGCAAACTCCTGTCATTCTTCTCTTTCATTACACAAACTATTGCGTGAAGGAAAGATGCTGACACTTTGTGCTCACTTGTTGGGGTAGAAGGAAGTGTGTTCTCTGTGGACATTGAGGCGAATCAGTCGGTGAGTCACGTGAAGGACGCGGTTGTATCAAAGAAAGCAAACACGATTACGTGTGATGCAGATGAAATGTTGTTTTTCCTGTCAATCAACAACAACGAGTGGTTGCCAGAAAACGATGAGGCGGTGCTGGCACTGGAAAAGGGAAAAACTCATGAGGACATTGAGGCACTGGTCAATGGAGAGGATGAGAGAAACTTGGGCGATTCAGCGTTGCTTGAAGGATACGAACATGCCTGAACCCAAGTGTGAACAAATCCACGTGTTGGTGGTTCTTCCAGACGATGCAGTGGATCGTACCGCACAACAGCTAGCCGAACCAGCATTGTATCTTCTTAAAGTGATAGTGCCTCGCATCCTCACTCGTGCCGCAACGACGCTGACCGATCGGAACAGATATTTCAAGCACCAATTGTGTGAGTTTTACGGGTGCTATCGTCAAGAGAATACCTGGGTGCGGTGCATGTTTCTCGATGTCACTTTTCCAAGATCGCTAGTGAGAGCGACGCATTTGTTTCGCCGTAGCAATGAATATGTGGCGTTTGCGATGATGCAGATATCGGACATCGACGATGAGAAGAACGGTTTGTTGCTGTTCAAGCCGTTGAAGTACGCGTTCGACCATTTCCAAATCAGCTTTATTTACGATGTCAAGGCGGACGCCTTCTGTTTGAAATTGTTCGACACCCGTCTCATTGACCTCACGGATAGCAAAGGGCAAAAAGTGTTCGATGCGAAGCAAATACAAGAACTATTGGAGAGCGTGTCGTTGACCAAAAGTCATTGCGATTTTGATGCTGAAACAACATTTGGTGGTGTGGACGGCAGAGTTCTGACACCCACTAGACTGGAACGACCGTTCTATCGCTGTTTGAATGTGCAGGCGAGAGTGACTCACATGGTTGCCGTAGAGAACCGACGAATCGATTCATGGCATCAATTTGAAGATTTTTGGTCTGAAGTGTCCTTGGACGACAAAATGAGCATGTTCCACCAAAGCCTTCTGAATGCTGACGCAGAGGATTATTGATCAAAGCCATCCATCGATACTACTACCATCGGCGTTGCCTGCAAAGGTTAGGAAGATGAGGTTTGGTTTGTGGCGCATTGAGCTGACGTTGCTGCTGTAGTAGGCGATTTGAAAGATGATCAACTTCTACGCCAATGTCCACCTTAAAAGCTATCTAAGGACTCGGGCGTTATTCTAATCCACATTCGACTATGTTATCTTCATTGCACTCCATTATGAACCGGGTGGTTCCGGGCAGAAGTGGCTCATCGTCCGAGGCTTGTCGAATGCCCTGAACTTGAGGGTTGTAGCCTCGATCCCATACATGTATCAGACTGTCACATCGTCAATATGTGGCGCTGTGGTCGTTGATGGTCCTGCTCCATTCAATATGCGTAGCATTCTTGCTGGCCTGCGCCCAGTTGTATTGGTTTATGGACAATGAGTTGATCATGTACTTTGCGTCAGTTTTGACACCAAAACATCATTGACACTTCCGTGTTCTGGGTACAGCACTCTGCGTTCTAGGTGCAGCTCACGTGTTGCAACTCATGCTCCACATTAGTGCCTCCATCATCACTTGCATACCAACAGTTCGGCAGCTTGATCTCAGAGCACTCGGCATATACCTATTGGCACCAATTCTTCGTGGATTTACTCAATTAAAGCTTTGGATTGAGCTACTATGGGCCACCCTGTTAAACAGCGGATATCACCCTGAACCCAGCCACGAAATGATCAGTATCCAGCGAACTGCTGACGAAAATTATGGTCGCATGTTTGCGATCGGTAAAGCCATCGAAACCACTACACAAATACCACAAAGTTATCGGTACGGCATTCTCATTGCATGCCCGTAGATTAACCACACGAAGGTGGTGATTGTAGTAGCGAATTGCTAGTCGTCCTTCATGATGCTGCCAAGAGTGACCCCCGTCAGCGCCCAAATCTCCCCGCTAAAGGTTCCGAACTCAGCTCAAGTCGTCCGATTTTCAGTGGTCATTATTAACACGCCTCTGACCTCTATAACAAGTGTCGTAATACCTAGCGCGATTATCGTGCCCTACATGCTGCAGTTCGATTTTAAGTACCTTGATTTCTTGGACTCCAGGCTCTACGCCAAGACAGAATTCGTTAACCTCGTCATGGAATATCGTGCGTTTTCGCTATCTCTTGGTTGAATGCCGTGCTTAAGAGTGTACCTCATGTGAGCACTTTCCTGTATTTGCTGAGCATTACAAGCACACTGGAGTCGTCCGAATCCTCCCAGTTTGACTCGAAAGCCCATTCTTGACCGACACCAGCGCGATCCAGACGGAATGCAAAAACATCTTGGATAACTTCTGGTGCTTTGGCCACAATATCCAGTACCGCACAAGCTCTATAGATCCTACAACGCGTGTACCGCGTGGCTGCTCTCTTCATTTTCCTGGCTGGCGGATCTGCTGCCCTCTTAATTCATATCGCACAAGTTAGCACCCCTGTCGGTAATGTCAACGTCATGAGAAATATGTATACACCCGTGGTTTCTCTGAACTTCAGCTGCTCTGTGATCAAGTACAATTGCTATCGTCACCGTGAGCCTAGTCCACCGCCCGGTATACTAGACTGGATGGAGCGCGACGCACTGCACAGCATGGGCCGCTGTATAGCTCTCCGTCACTGTTGGATAGAGCGTAATCGATTCTGTTTCGAAGAGATCGCTCCAGGATCCTTCACAACCGCAATAACAGCCATCTACAACACATTCAGTGCTCACTTCCGCAGAGCACTCAGACACAATGGAAGCAGAAATCAACAAATCTACACCAAAGTCCTCAAAGGGCTTGCCCCTCACTCCTCGGAGATTTCCAACGCAGAAACCCACATATATTCCGAGTGAGGCATGTGCAACTCCACTTCACGCATCGAACCGGGTGATTTTCCAGCACTTGTCAACTAAGTGACGCCGATAAAAAGCAATAGTTAGTGCATAGCAAATTGAGAAGCCACATAATCGGCAATCGATTCTTCTTCTACTACTACCTTATTATTCCCATTCAAATTGTAGTTATCTGGCTTCGTGGCGATGCAAGCGTGATTAGAAATGCAATCGTTCTCCATGTTCAAAGGCAAAATCTGCTCTATCTAAGGCATCGACAGGCTTGGAGCTATTCTAATCCCCTGTGTGATCTACTTGTACATTCGCAGTTGCCATTACATGGATAGTGGATTATGAATCGCGTGGCCTCAAATTTGCCATTAAACCCCTGCGTCCGTGACATCCGACAAAGCTTGGCAACTCAATTCCGACTTTCACAATTCCAATATGTGGCGCTTTGGACATTGATGGTGTTGCTCCATTCGATCTGCGCATTATTCCTACTCGCCTGTGCAAAACTTTACTGGCTCATGGAGAACGAGTCCGCTATTTATTTTGCATCACTTTTGGCACCCAAACCTGACCGCCACTTCCGTGTCGTGGGTACTTGCCTCGGAATTGTCGGAGCAGCTCATGTGTTGCAACTCCTCAGCCATCTCAGTGTGTCGATTGTTGCAAGAAGACTGACAGTGCGACAGGTAAGTCTCGGCGTGGATATCATCACCTTGATCGTGCAGAGGGTTGAACCGCTTCAACGTTGGTTCACAGCGGGAGGTGACAGTGAAATTTATGGCCGCATGTTTGCGCTTCGTAAAATGGTTGAAATCGCCACTCAAATCCCACAAAGTTATCTCTACAGCACACTCATTGCGCGACCGTGGATCAACCATACCAAAGTGGCTGTGGTGGTTGCTAATTGCTGGTCAGCCTTCGTCATCCACCGCATGCTGATCAAAAGCGAAGGTTCTCGTGAGAGAATTTCTCCGACGAAATTAACAAGATTACCAAGTCCCTTGCAAACCGTGCGTTTTTCAGCTGTCGTCGTAGATGCGCTGCTAGCTACTGCTACAAGTGTTGTGGTCCCGGTCGCAATATTTGCGCCATACTTGCTACAAATCGACTTTAAGAACTTTGATCTCCCGGACTCATTGCTCTATGGAGAGACGGTGTTTACAAACCTCGTCCATGAGAACCGCGCGTTTTTCGCGATTTCGTGGACGAATGCTGCGATCAAGGGCGTGCCTCATGTGAGTGCTTTTCTGTGTCTACTCGCCATTGCGTCCATGCTCGAGTCGTCCCAATCGAATTTGACAATCTCCTCAGCTACTACGACATCGACATCGACATCATCAATCCGTCAACCGGACCGAAAACTATCTCGCATCTCTTCTGCATCGTATCGTGCATTGTCAATAGTTTCCGACAGTATGCAAACCTCAACACAATTTATTCAACGTGTACATCGCGTGGTTGCCCCGCTGGTGTTCCTCGCCACAGGAGCAGTGGTGTTAATCATCCATATTGCTGCACAACTTGACAGTAATGGCGATGATGCCAATACTCTACGAGGTTTGTGTCTCCAGCCAATGCACCCGTGGTTTGCTCAAAACTTCAGCTGCTCCGTCGTCAAGTACAATTGCTATAGCCACAATATTGCTAGCCCCGCTACTGCAGTACTCAATTTGATGGAGCGTAATGCTTTGCATCGGATTATTTTCATGCACTGTCCAGCCTTCGTGATGCCTTCAATCATTCGCGAATTCCCCTTCCTGATGGGCATTGAGCTCTGGAACATCACTTTGGTAGAGTGGGGATCAGATGCTGCTCTTACGGCGGAGCTTCACCCAGAGCTGCTATTCATTTTCTTTACGTACGTGAAAATGACCGCTATACCTCCTGAATTCTGCAATCTCCAGTGCCACAGCACCTCACGGATATTGAGTTCAGCCACACGAATCTCACGACCGTCCCCAACGAAATTGCAGACGTCTGGGGCCAAGTACAGATCCTGTACATTGAGCACTCGCAGCTAAATACTTTTCCGTCAGTACTCTTGCAGCTTCCACAGCTAAACGAACTCTCGCTTATTGACAATAAAATCGAGACAATACCCGACGACGTATTTCTCACAATGGCCGTGACATACTTGTACGATTTGGCATTATCCCGTAACCCTCTGCAAGAACTACCAAATGCAACGCATGGCGACCTCAGCATTTCTGAATTGGCACTGGAATTCACGTTGGTGTCAGTGTTGCCAGCTTGGATAAACGAATGTGTCTTGGATTCCTTGTCTCTGGTTGGTTCACCGCTGTGTAGTGTTGATAATAAGGCCAAGCTCCCTGGTATCGCCCGCTGCGGAGAGTATGGTGATGGATGGGACCCGCTAGGCGACGAGCGCTATCCCACTCGGCTCATGCAACCACATCGATCTTTGAATGCATGAGTTCATTTTGTTGCAGTTGGGGTGCAAGTCGTTTGCTTGGTGTGGTCGCAGTGGAATATTAGTTGTAGCGAGTACGAATTGTCACTGTTGGCCACAGAGCAGAACTGTTGTCGGCATAGTGGGCATGTCTTCCAGACTAAAACACGAGCTTTATTGCAAATGATCAGTTGCAGAACTGCCACAGGTATGCATTAACGATGCCCTTTGTGTCTCAACAACACCTGTACTTCAAAAGGACTTTAATCCTTTAGCTTAGCTTATCGCCTTCCTTCGGCAACTATTCTCTGCGTATGTCTTCCAACAGGTGCAACCATTCATCATCCCTTGCTCACTACTCAAGCCCTTCACCCTCTTAAACAACAATTATCGACACTTTCGACAGATAAAATACAAAATCTCTTGAGCAGCCCCTTCTCCATCGCACCAGCGTCGTGCAGTATGATGGATACCAAGAAATGCACTGCACAAAACGACCGAATCTGAAGAGTTACCGCAGAAATTGCATCGTGACGCAAATTCATAGAGTCTGTCCGTAGCTGTGCCGGCCCAGTGCGCCAAATACCACTGGTTAAGCATATTTGTTTTCATGAACCTGCACTCACTGCACCGTGCTTGCGTTCTCTTTCGCCAATCGCCGAAAGGAGCGATGCTTGCAGCGACCATAACCATGGCCACCACATCATCTCGGTCAAATGATCGAGCCATCACGAAACCCTTGGGGTCATTGGGTCGATAAGATAAGGAGAACAAAGTGAGGTCTGAGAGGCAGCTATCTCCGGAACAAATCGATGTCAAGACGTATTCTTGTACTCTGCTGGATTCCATTCTAGGACAACTGGCATTCTTCGTCATGAGTCACGTGGCTCCAAACAGCGGTACTTCACCATCAAATTCTCATCTCCAGGGAATTCGACAAGCGTCACCTCCTCCGACCACCGACAAACTTTCTCACCGCCAATATGTGGCGCTTTGGACACTAATGATGCTTCTCCATTCAATCTGCGGGCATTCCTGCTCGCTTGCGCCAAACTGTACTGGATCATGGAAAATGACCTCCTCAACTATTTCGCATCGCTTTTGGCACCCGAAAGCGACCGTCACTTTCGTGTTGTGGGCACCTGTCTCGGCATCCTAGGCTCTGTTCACGCGTTCCAAGTTCTCAGTCATCTCACTGCCTCCATCATTGCTCGTTACCCAACAGTTCAGGTGTGGGATATTGGTAGATACAGCAGCTTTATTTTCTCGCAGGTTGGCCTCATACTTGCTCCGCTCAATCGGCTTTGGTGGTCTCCGCTACAAAGCCGACAGCGCTTTCAGCTTCGCGCCAGTTTTCAAATTTCCTTTGGACAACCAGCGACAACGAAACTTATGGCCGCGTGTTTGCACTTCGTAAAATTGTCGAAATTGCCACACAGATCCCACAAAGTTATTTGTACAGCACGCTGATTGCACGACCGTGGATAAACCATGCTAAGGTGGCGACTGTGGTTACCAATTGCTGGTCCTCCTGCATCATCCATCGCATGTTGGTCAAGAACGGATACGTCCAAGTTGCCCCATTGATTCCCCAAGCTTAAATCAAGGCGTTCGCTTTTTGGCAGTTGTTGTGGATGCACTTATTGCTACAGCAACAAGCGTCGTGCTACCGAGCGCAATCTTTATCCGTACATGATCCAGTTTGACTTCAAAAGCCTCAACTTCCCGAGCTCGCTGCTATACGGCGACACCGCGTTCCCGAATCTAGTGCTAGAGAATCGTGCGTTCTTCGCCATTTCATGGGCAAACGCCGTCATCAAGGGTGTTCCTCACGTGAGTGTCCTGCTGTGTCTGATCACGATAGCGTCAATGCTGGAGTCATCTCGATCCGACTTTTTAGCAGTCTCCACAGCTACTTTGGTAGCGGAACCCAGGGTAATCTCACCAGCCAGGAAGACATCCCGCATAGCTGCTGCGTCTTCTAGGGCCTTGGAAATTGTTTCCAGCAGTGCACAAAAGACTGCACAACTTCTGCGCCGTGTGCAGCGCCTTACAGCCTCCTCTCTTTTCTGGCTGCTGGAGCAACTGTGTTAGTCTTCCATATCAAGGCGCAGTTCGACAAGAATATTAATGACGTCAACCCCATGCAAAGCTCCTGTCTACAGAGAATGCACCTGTGGTTTGTTTCAAACTTCAGCTGCTCCGTGGTGAAGTACAATTGCTATCATTACAGTAACGCTAGTCCGCCGCCTGACGCACTTGATTGGATGGAGCGCGAAGCAGTAACCAGGATCATCTTTATGCATTGCTCAGCTTTCGTCATGCCCTCGATTATTCGCGAATTCCCGTCACTCATGGGCATTGAGCTGTGGAATGCAACGCTGGTGGATTGGGGAATGAATGCCGCCCTCTCAGCCAAGCTACACCCGAGCTGCTCTTTATCTACTTCGCGTACGTGAACATGACGGCTTTGCCTGATGGTATCCTTCAACCTCCACTCCCGTATCGCTTGTTTGATTTAGAATTCATCCACACGAATCTAACGACATTCCCTGACAAAATTGCGAGTGTCTGGAATAAAGTCGAGATCGTGTACATTGAGCACTCTTCGGTTAAAACGTTCCCATCAGTGTTCATGCAGCTCCCGGAGCTAAGTGAGCTTTCGTTGATCGACAACAACATCGAGACAATACCCGACGATGTTCTACTCACAATGGCTTCGGACTTCCTCTACAACCTTGCTTTCTCGCGAAATCCATTGAAAACACTCCTCGTGCAGCGCGCCGCGATCTCATAGTGTCGTATCTGGCATTAGAATTCACGCAGCTGACCGAACTGCCTGCGTGGGTTAATACCTGCTCATTGAGGGTTTATCACTCGCTGAGTCGCTGGTCTGTGGCACCAGAAACATCACGAAACTTCCCGACATTGCACGCTGTGGTGGAATCGATGGTGAGTGGGACCCACTTGGTGATGAACGCTTCCCCATTCAGCTCGTTCAGCCGCATCGATTACTGGATGCATGACGACAATGCAGTTTTGGTTTGATAAACATGATCGTTGATTGTAGCGATGTCAATATCAAACGCTCCATCGATTGACAGTTCCAGCGTACTGCACTATCACTCCAATTAGATTGGCTCATGTCTTTCATTTGTCGAACTTCACCACTACGATCGCTCATCCAGTAGACTGTGATTTTCGCAACGGCTACACAGGTTCATGTTACTTCATGACCCTTTTTTCTTTCATTCCTGCTTCGCCTTCTTGGCGGCACGTTTTGTCTTCCAGCGTTTGAATTCACGTACAAAACCCAGCAAGAATGGCAGAATGAGAGGGGCAAGCAGTGGCGCGTATACACCCAGCATTTGCTCCTGCGGGAAGTACAATTGGCGGATCATGGTGTGGTCATAGTACGCGGCATCCGTGAGCTCCGAAGCTTGACGAGCCATGGCCAACAAGCTGCGTAGGTCCGAGCCAGCCACACACTCTTGCTGGTGTTCGCAAAGGATGGATTCTAATCTCGAGACGGCTGTCTCTACTCGTGCCTGCACACGTTCCAAGACACTCAACTCCGGCAGCGCTTCCACAAGTTCCACCGTCGACTGCAATGTTTCGATCGCCGCCTGCATGATTCTGGTAAATCGGTCTCGCATAACGACATCAAGTTCCCAATCAGCGATCCCATCAGTCGGCGATGGCAAAACACGAGTGGCCGTCTCGATGCGCCACGATTTGTTGCATCTTCCTCTTGTTGACGATCAGCAAAAGCTGGAACACCTAACAATGTCCGGAGCTCTGTGACAAACAATCCCATGACGCGCTGTAGCTCTCTCCTTCGTGGAAGGCTTATCATAGAGTGCATGAGGGTTCAAGATCACAGCAATACCCCACCCCGGCAGCTCGAACGACGTGGCTAGACCAGTTTTGCTCATCGACTGTTGGTCCGGACGGATAAACAGAGGGGCATGAACTGGGTCCGGCAAGGCTGCCATGAAATTTAGCACTTGTTCACGGTCGTCCAGCACCGACACATCTAAAAAGTCGTTCATGCTCTTGAACTAAAATGACGGTAAATACACGCACGCACACACACAAATTAACGACCCATTTTCAGTCAAAATTTCACAAAATAACTCATTTACGCACGCACCTGTTTCAGCTCCTCGGCATTCAGATAAAACTCGGTGCTATCGGCATTGGACATCACTTCCTTCGTAAGCCGCGCATATTGTACCACTTGCGTCTCGACTGTAAAGTTGGCTATAGCCCCAAACTTGTGCAGCATTTCCATATATTGCTGCACTAGAGTTTCGAATGGCAACTCCCATTTTGTACTAGGATTTTCCTTTAGTACTGAGAATTGCAGTCTGTAGTGGAGAGCTCTTCTAGCGGCCTTGGTCTCTAAAGAATTCCGATTTTAGTGGGGAGTAACTGGGGGTACACATGACTTTGTATCAGTTTTTCAACGGCGGAATGCACCACATCTCCTCCGTAACTTGGCACGCAGAAGTCCACGCATGGCGATACTTCCCCACTGTTAATATCGGAGTGGTAGCATCATCATCACACAGTAAGAAGACGCTGAAGCGCTGGTGCTGGTCCGGTAGCAATGACTTGAGTACGTCATCCGTAACTTGAAGACCATCATTCTTCTTCAAGGCAAGTTGAAGTTGCGTCATCTGTGCTGTGTCCAATTGTAAATTTCGTGTTGAATATTCAACATTCGGAGAGTTGGAAGTCGGATTTTTGGACTTTGTTTCGGGCTGGAGACTGTAGAGTGTAACCTTGAACGTATCCGGCCCGGAGAACCGCGAGGAGGACCATGAAAGCTTCTGGATACGCTCTACTGGTAGAGGGACGCGCTCCACTTGCGTCAAGTGCCAAGCGATGGGCGACGCCAGCGCCACGAACAGCACGAACGCCCCAACGATCTGCAGTCGAGTGCCTGCCATGTCCGAATGTAGTGTAACCCGATCTAACCCCAAAAAGTGATTTTTATTTTTCAGGTTTTTACCAGGTGGTTACGTTTTGATTACCACAGGGGTTACTCTCTACGGCTCGTCTTGCTATTTGCATCTGCTTACTTCATGGGCTGCTGCTATTTGAACTTGAAGCCTTTGTGCTTGTGCTTGTACTTGTAGTGCTTGTGCTTGTGCTTGTAGTGGTGCCCTCCGTAGACGACGCCTGGGTACGCGACGTAACCTGGCTGTGGAGGCGCAACGTAAGCTGGAGTCAGCGTGGCCTGTACGAATAGCTGACGTCCTTGAGCTGCATAGTAAGCTTGAGCTTGCTGTGGAGGAGGATACGCGCCTGGAGGATATCCTGGAGCCGGCGCATATCCCGGTTGAGGCGGGTATCCAGGCTGCGGCGGATATCCTGGCTGGGGCGGATATCCTGGCTGCTGAGGAGGATATCCAGGTTGCTGGGGAGGGTAACCAGGCTGCGGAGGGTAGCCCTGCGGTGGGTAGCCAGGTTGTACTGGTGGGGGTATCCTCCGGGGTGGATACGGATTGTTGCCGCCGTACATGGCGTCAAGGCAGCTTAAGGCTGCGCTTTAGTCGACTAATGGGTTTATGTGGCTTCAACACCAAGTAACTGCTGAAACACACACAATAAACGCCAGTTCCGGATAATATATTTTATATTCTAACTGGCAGGTCCTGTGAAAAATAGTTCTTAATACTAGTATCCGGATAGAGTTGATAATATCAAATTGAACAGGTTTCACCAACGGCGCTTACGAAAAGTCAGACAGACTGGAAGGAACATGGCAAGAGGCCAACAGGACACCGATACGCCCGTGCTGGAGGAGGCGGCACGGCCCGAGGCCGACGAAATGAGGACGCCAACAACCGCGGCAACTTTACGCGCAACCTGAACAAGGAGGCGGATGACAAGGTGGCGCGCAAGATGTTCTTCGGGGCTGCGCCTTCTTGCCTTGGCTGCACCTCGTGAACGTCATTTTTACCGCAAACAGTTCCTGGACGCGACCATGGACCCTTCAGTGACAATCTGTAAGCTATAACAATTAACTGTAGGGTGTATTATACTGTGCATCTGACAGATACGCTTTTTGTTTGTTTGTTTACACCAGGGGTGCGACGGTCGTTCATGGGTTTCTGCTTCTGGACGGTGCTCTTTTGTCCTGGGTGCTGGTATTTCAGCTCAACTGGAAGGACTTTGGGTGGCAGAGTATTGTCATGGTGGTTCCGAAGGAGGACGTGGACGCGGGCTGGTGAGCAGACTCGACGCAGTAGCAGCAGACACTGTACTATGCTTTTAACTCAGATTGACAAGAAGAGGATACACGTGGCCTGAAGCTGGTTCACTTGTGGATTCTTCATGTCAATTGAATTGAATAACTTTCTTACTCCTTACGATCAGAGTTTGTCTTCCTGCGAGCTCCACTGAGCAGCATTGCCTAGCAACTACCTACCTGATCGTATCTCGCTTAGCAAGTATTTTTACTGGTGGAAATTGCTCTTAATGCTGGATGGTGATTGGTCGATATCCTCCAGCCCGGATCTCGTCTCCCTCATAAACTGCCACCGAAGCAACAGCGCACCAAGCTTCGTCTCCTCCTGCAGGCAACCATGAGCGCCCCTATCCTCTCCATCGACACGCAGCACGAAGATATGATCGTACGTCTCTCACTCTCTCAATTGTATTGTATTCTAGTAGTGTACATCATGGTCTGACTGGTCAATATTAATCATCATGTCACCTTGTCTTACTGTTCCTACAGCACGATGCCCAGTTGGATTACTACGGCAAGCGTCTAGCCACGTGCTCCTCAGACCGGACTATTAAGGTGTACGATGTCACTGGCGACGTGCAGAACAATGAGCAGCTCTTGACTGGGTGAGAATTCGTCATTCTACGATTAAATTTCTTCGAACTGGGGTACAATTTACTAACAACAAGCATTCTACTATTATTGCCTCCTAGACATGAAGGTCCAGTGTGGCAGGTGGCTTGGGCTCATCCCAAATTTGGTGTGCTGCTGGCGGCCTGCTCGTACGACGGCAAGGTGATCATCTACCGTGAGCAGAGCTTGAACCAGTGGACGCAGGCCTACGTGCACTCCTTTCACGAGTCCTCAGTCAATAGTATTGCTTGGGCGCCGCACGAGTACGGACTCTCACTGGCCTGTGCATCTGCCGACGGCACGGTGTCTGTGCTCAGCTACTCCCGTAGGTTGCAGCTTTATACTTTTTAAATAATGGTTTGATGACTGACTAAAACGTTGTGATTGATACAGCGGAGGGCTGGAGTGTGAGCCACTTCAAGGACAGTGCTCTGGGCTGCAACGCTGTTAGTTGGGCACCGTTCAACTCCGTGGGCTCTCAGGGTCCGTCGGGACCGATTCGCCGCGTGGTGACGGCGTCTTGCGATAAGACGATCAAGATCTGGAGCTTGCCAGAGGGTGAGACGGAGTGGACGAAGCAGGAGCTCAGCTCAGCTCCGGCGCACAGTGACTGGGTGCGCGATGTGGCCTGGGCACCGAGCACGGGTCTGCCTGTGAACCTTATCGCCAGTTGCTCCGAGGACAAGCACGTGTACATCTGGTCGCAGAGTGTCGAAGACACGGTCTGGAAGCGCGAGCTGCTGCACACCTTTGACGCGCCGGTGTGGCGTGTGAGCTGGTCTGTCACGGGCAACGTTCTGGCCGTATCTTCGGGCGACCACAAGGTGACGCTGTGGAAGGAGACGCTCGACAAGAAGTGGATGTACGCAGCTTCGCCTTGGTTTGGGAACGTGTTTATCACAGCAACTAACCTGCTCTCTTTGTGTACTTGCAGACAAATTTCGTCGGTGGACGAGGCTGGAGCCATCCACAACGGCAACGAATAAACGCATCTACACCCCAGGGAACGAGAAGGAGTGTCGCTGTGTGTGTGGCTTACTCTCGACCTATCTGTGGTTCCAGTTGCTTGCTAATTTGTTTAGATTGGTGGCAAGTGAGCTGTGAAACCAGGCTCCCTCCGCTGGAATGAGGAGAGAGGCGTAGTTTTCGAGGCAGACTGCGCTATCACACCATAAGCACAACAGGCAATGTCTTGCCGTGACACGAACACGAAAAGATCTCGAGTAATACACATGCGTAATTACATATCGAAGGAACCTCGTCCGAGGTTCCCGTTAATGTAGCTGTAGTTATTGTCTATGGTGCGGAGGTGATAGGCCTGCACCTCATACGTGATGGAGTCCAACGGCCGTATCACCAGTGTCGGCTATGATCTTGACTCCGAGGTATCAGCCAATAAACCTGTCTGTTCCTGTCATCGTTCGGCTACTCTTCAAAGTTACGTGTCCACCGCCGCTGGAACTTATCCTCTAGTGCTTGCACACACTTGTAGTGCACTTGGTGTTCGTGGTTGAAGCTCGACAGCGTCATCTGCTGCTCAATGGATTTGGCCTCTTCTTTCTTCCATTCCGGATCCGACGGGTCCAGTCGTTTGCTGATTAAAGCACTGTGACGTTCCTCAACAGTGCGCAGATACCCTGCAATCCAGACGTCGTCGACAGTCACACACACCGATGGAATATCCGCCAGTGCCTCCACATCGCTGAAAAACCCACGACGATAAGCATTCCCGCAACATGCCTGTAGAATGTCAACATAGCGTCCATGTGGACGCATAAAATACGGCACATAAGCTGGTACGACGCCCACTTGGTGCCACATGGGGAGCATTCCCCATCCACAAACTCCTAGTACGTCATCTGGCTTAGCAACAGCTTCCCAGGTTAAAGACGCCACCAATTCTGGTGGATACTCAAAGTCATCATCCAATGTGATGATGAGCGTGGACGCGTTCTTCTCCAGTCTCAAGGCGCCCAGTAGCTTGGTGGCAGGACCGTCATCCACGCAGCGATTGACGCGCACCAGGGGCGCCAATTTCTGAAGCTCCGCCGGCATCTCCGTGTCGTCGTACGAGCGCTCTGGATGGCGCTTCATGGGTCCTTCAGGGATGTTGACGTAGATCTGGTCCGGCTCGAGGCTCTGCTTCACCAAGGAGCGCACACTTTCCATGACCTTGTCCAGTCGACTGGGCGTCGTCGTGAGCGACACGACAACGCGGAATGGCGGCCGCCAAGGTGGAGAAACTGGTGGGAAGTCATCGGCTGCACGTCCGTCGTACGCGGTGGTGAAGAGTGCCGTGGCAGCGGGGAAATGCTGCCATACCGCACGAGTAACTGAGTGTAACCCCAGCATGCAAAGACCAAGATCCCGACGATCAGAGCACGAAAGACAGTAAAGTGACGGCGAAAAGAGTCACGAGACTTGTGGCGAGGCAGCATCGGTTGCCGCATGAACACACGCCATTCTCCAGTCATGCGCGCCAGCATCGGTGGACAAAGAGGTGGCTTAGTGCCGAAGATGTATGAGATGTGGAAACGGTTCGTACGTGGTCAATCAAAAGTAGTTATTAAGTAAGTTAATACATTTTCGTTAAGTAAGTTTCAAATAAAGTAGTTATATGAAGTAAACTCTGGATTTTTTCTTTATTGAGCATACCAGGACAGCTCCATCTCCATCTCCTTAGCTGCACTTGTGAGTCTCTCTTTACTCCTAATTACCCCTTCCAGATGAACCTGTTCGGACGCAAGACAGCTGCACCTGTGCGTACAGGCCCCACGGCCACTGCTGAGACGATTCGCAAACTCCGAGAGCAATTGGAATCGCTGGAGAAGCGGGAGCTACACATCGTCAAGAAGATCGCGCTGCAGTTGGCCGAAGCCAAGCAGAAGAGCGCGCAGAAGGACAAACGTGGTGCCATTTTCGCACTTAAGAGGAAGAAAATGTACGAAGCCGAAGTGGAGAAGCTGCAGGGCGCTCGGATGACGCTGGAGACGCAAGTTATGACGCTGGAGAGTGCACACGTCAACATGGAGACGTTCACGGCGCTACGCCCGGTGCAGAGCAGATGAAGTCGATCCATGGACAGATGAACGTGGACACAGTGGACAACATTATGGACGACATCCAGGAGGAGATGGCCACGGCAGACGAAATCGGACGCGCCATCTCACAACCTCTCGGCTCCCAATTGTATGATGACGATGAGCTGGAGGACGAACTGCGGGAGATGGAGGAGCTGGAGATTGAAGAGAAGGCGCTGGAACCGATTGCTACAGTTGCCACACCTGCAGAAGCTGTTGCGGCAGCATCGAGAACGCCACCAGCGCCTGTAGCTGCAAATGCAAATGCAACACCAACACCAACACCAACACCATCTGCACCGATGGCGCGATACAACTTGCCGGATGTGCCTACACACGCAGTCGAGTCCAACATTAATGTGGTGGGGAATGCCGACGAGGACGAACTGGAAGCTTTACGGAAGCTAGAGGCATCCATGGCGCTGTAGCGCGCTTGGTACTCATCAGGTCACAAGAACGAGCAAGTGGAAGGATAAACAGTCAGTGCTGAACAGCTGCAGCACTGGCTGAACTCTGCCCCTTCAGGATATGTATGGCAATAAAACTGAACGAACACAAGGAAACACATTGCAGTGGCAGTGCTTTGGATTGGGCAGACGGCCATACGAACGCAACCCTCTCTCGACTTGCTGCAGCCTGCCTGCCTCTTTCGCGCCCCTGGCTGATGGAGCGCGTACCTGACCTCTCTCCTCGCATTTGCATCTATCTCTTGACCCACTGGAATTTCTTACGGGCCTTCTTCTGACCAGGCTTCTTTCTCTCCACCATACGCGGGTCACGCGTCATCAGACCCGCCTTCTTGAGTGCCGGGCGGTACTCCGGGTCGTAGTTCTGCAGGGCACGCGCGATACCGTGACGGACAGCACCAGCCTGGCCGGTCATACCTCCGCCCTTCACCGTGCAGTACACATCAAAGCCGCCAATCTTCTCAATCACTGAGAAGGGCTTGAGCACTTCTTCACGGTGAGTGTCCCGTACAAAGTAGTCCACCACGTCCTTCTTGTTGACAACGATGCGTCCGCCGAACGGTTCCGCTGACTGCTTCACCCACACACGAGCCGTACTGGTTTTACGACGTCCAGTGCCATACGCGCGTCCCTTTCGTCGAGCTTCCGCACACGAACGATCTTGTTCTTGGCGTCGTGGAAGGCCTTCCGGGCTGCCTTGGCACGAGCCGCACGCTCCTCCTCCACCGTGCTCATGTTACGGATAGACTGCAGCCACGTAGGCACGCCTTCCTCCGTCACAGCATCAAGATCTCCGTCGAATCCGAACCATTTCTGGCCGTCTTCGGGGCCCCAACGCTCCTCGTCAAAGTACTCGGCATTGTGCTCCAAGAAGACGTCGAGACGACGCTGTCGCTCGGTATTGGAGATGCCTTCCTCGTCAATAGGCAGCAGTTCCACTACTTCTTCATCTTCACTTGAATCTGAGTCGGAATCCGAGTCAGAATCCGAGTCGGAATCCGAGCTGGAGCCCTCATCATCGTCGTCCTTGCCCACGTTAGCGAAGAGCTTGGCTGCGTCCTTGTTCTTAGGGTTCTTGTTGCTGTCATCGCTCAGGAAGCGGGCGCCAGGGACGGTCACGGCATTGATCAGAGTACGAGACACTGGGCGGAATGCAGACACGGCTGCAGGGGCCGTCGCACGCGCCACTCGACGCGCAGTCAGCAGCAGCAGCTTCATGTCTGTCCGTCGGGGAATGAGAGGCGTGAAATGGCTCGGCCATTTAGTGGCAGGGCGGTGAGAGTAATTTCGACCAATAGGAGGATAGAATTTAAGAATTAGGAAAGTGGATTGGTGGAAATATATATATTGAATCGTGCGATAACAGAGGAAACGGTACGATGTACCATGTAGCCATATTTCATGGACATGTAGCCATTTCATCAAACAGCTTCAAGTTGACGTTTTAGTGTATTTTTTATGTTGATCGTTGCTACTTCCTGTTCGAGCCTTCTCATCTCCGTTTCTACATGATACAGATCTGCTACCCCGCTACAAAATGAGTTGAAGTGCTCCTTCTTGCTGGTTTGTGTGCGTGCTGCCTTACTCGGCGATGGACTGCTGCGAGGGTGGATGCTGCGCCTTCATGACCTCCTGGTACAGCAGTTCCTTGAGTGTCTGCGGGTCGTACGACACCTGCTCGTAGTCGAATTGCGTAAGGTTTGTCGCCACATCGGCATGACACGGTTGCTCCAGCTGAGCGTCACGCCATTGGCTCACGTACGGGTGCTCCAGCGCCTCGGCCGCCGTGATGCGCTTAGCTGGGTCAAACTGAAGCAGGCGGTCCAGCAAATCTAGTCCGTCTGGGTTGGCCTCCGGGAAGACCTCTGCCCAGTCCACCTTGGGTACCTTTTGGCTCTGGATTAGAAACTGACGCCCAGCGTAGCGACGCGCCACAGGATTATCGCAAAAGCTGAAGGTCGTGGGTGTGCCCACAATGTCTACAATCACCTTGAGCTGGTCCACGTACGATGTACCAGGGAACATGATGCGCCGGCCCAGCAGCTCAGCGAAAATGCAGCCGATAGACCACATGTCGATGGCTTTTGTGTATGCATTTGCCAGCAATAGCTCTGGGGCGCGGTACCAGCGTGTGACCACATATTCTGAAAGGCCTTCCGCTAAATCGTGATCGTTGGCATGTCGTGCAAGTCCAAAGTCACAGATCTTGATCCGGCAGTCCGAGTTCACGAGGATGTTACTCGGTTTGATGTCACGGTGGAGCACATCGGCTGAGTGCAGGTAGTGAATGCCGCACAGCATCTGATACAAGAAGTACTGCACTTGGTCATCGTTCAAATTCTCCTTTGAATGGATAATACGACACAGGTCTGTCTCCATGAGAGGCTGGATGATATACAGGTCTTCAAAGTGTTCGTAGTCCAGCGGTCGCTGCAGCTCGTGAAAGCCCATAAGACACGGGTGTGTACCAATCTCACTCATAAGCTTAATTTCTCGCAACGCCAATAAAGCCACCTTCGGGTGGCGCAGAAATTGACCCAACTTCTTGATCGCGAATGTCCCGCCGTGCACGAAGTCACTCGCGGCGATCACCTCGCCGTAAGTGCCCTTGCCCACAATCTTCACCATGCGGTACTTCTCTGCTAATTGGTAGCGCACACCATTGATAACGAACTGGTGCATGACCTCCTCCCGGGGGAGAACTGCTGTGTCAGCTTCGCGAATGAGCGGAAGCTACTACTCCGGCCTGCGCCACCCCAGGGCTTTCGAATGACGCGAGAGAGGTAGCCCCAATGCAACCATCGTCCGAACAGAAACTACCCCGGTAGCTAGAAGTTGAAGACCGCTGTGAAATTGATCGGTGCGACATGGCCGATATGGTAAGGCCCAGCAATAGCTTACCAAAGAAGCTCTGATGGTCGTTCGACAACACGTAGCTTTGCAGCTCGCCAATTCTCGACGCGTTGCTACCCGTTTTCGCCGACTCCGTCCTCTCAGGCGACTAGAAATTATTCCAATGGCGCTGCCACCTACACTACTGCTGCCGTTCAAGAAGCTAGCAAGGTTCACATGAGTGCGCGCAATGACTTCACGGTTGGATGCGCGACAACACTCAATGAGCAGTACCGTGTTGTCGTCGCGCGACAATCGATCAAACTGCAAAAAAGTTCCTGCTGATAATTGTAAGCCCATGATTCCCCCGCTGTGGTCTTCGAGGTGGAGTCACTGGGGCAATCCACAGGAGCAGCAGCTCGAGACTGCGCCTCTGTGTGCCACACGCCTTCAAACTCATTTGTATCCAGCGAACAACGCACAAAGAACTCGTCTCCTTTCAGCTCCCGTGACCGAACATCCGTGATTTGGTGCAGATTGATGGAAACAACGTATCCACCAACCACCGATTCGCGAATACGCTCTGCGAGTGATGGTAGAGTGAGGTTCGTTGTGCATCCGGGGTTTTGAACACAACACTGGAGGCTACAACGTCACCGAAAATTTCCCAGCGACTCACTCGGCCGTTATCACCCGGCTTAAAGTGCAGTTTGTGCTTCCACTGCTGCATAAATGTGGTCTGATTGTACCGCACCTGCATCGTTTCCCTGCCGGAGATCACAACAACACGATTGCCTCGGTTCCGACGGTGTCGACGCTCAACAAAATCCACTGACTGGTCCTGCTCCTCTTCATCTTCCATCTCAATACTCTCCACGATAAACTGCTCCACCTGCACGGACTGCGACAGCCTCGAAAAATACTCGAGTACACCACCAAAGCCGCGGTACTTGCCCTCAAACGGCACCATGGGCAGATAATTGCTGCGCAAAATCACATCAGATTTCAACAATGAGAAAAAGCGCAACAGCACGTGGTCCATCGGCGGGATCACTTGTGTCTTGGCGAGCGGCTGGTTCGGTGTAACTGGCAAGAATGAGGCGTTGGGCTTTTTGCTACTTAGCGTAAAACTAGATCTGTCCGTCTCCTCAGTGGACGTAGCTCCTGGAGTTGAGGGTCTCATTCCTGTAGACGGAGATAACGGGACACCCCTATCCATCTGGACACCAGCTTCATCTGCTGTTACCCGTGCACACAACGCTGCATAAAAATACTCGTACCCCTGGTAGAAATCAGCTACATTGGTCCTCAGATACTGCGTAGTAGGGTGCATTTGTCCCGACTGATCATGGTCTGCTACAGCATTTGCCACAAACTGCAGCCACACGTGTTTACTGGCCTCTGAGTTGGTGCGGAAGTGCAGCTGGTGGCCTTTATGAGTGGCTAAAGTGAACCGGAAGGCCGATTCACTGGCTGCATCATCAACTGGGGGCTGCTCTGGTTCACTGTGTCCGTTCCTGCAGCATCCTGTTGTGCTGCAGGTACCGGGGGTGTAGATGCCGTTGGTCCTGTACTTGACTGAGTTCCTGAGGAGGTTACAGACCCCAAATCTTCCTCCACATCCCACGCCTTGACGAGGGAGACGCGGTCTGAGAAGCCGAACCTTCCTTTTTTAATCTTAGACTTGGCATTCTGCCGACGTGCGTCCTCCTCCGATAGATAACAGTACAGAGAGCTTCCTCGTAGCACAAAGTAGTAGGTTTCCCAGTGCTTGAGCCAGTCCGAGCGCTTCTGGAGGTAACCTTCCCAGTGGAACCGCAGGGGTACGTCGTGGGGTACGCCATTACGATGGTGCGAATGGTGATGAGTTGGAGTGGCCGATGGAGTCACGAGACTGCGAGATGCCGACACAGAAGCGGGGGAGATGGACACGGAAGACGCTCGGGACTTGGCATCGTACGAGTGAGAGCCGCGCGCCCTCGTCCGCGGCCACAGACCGCCGCGACGACGTGGAGCTATGAGTCATTTTGGAGTGATGTCACTGTTTACAGGAGTTATGAAGTAGTGTGGTCCACAAAATATATCATCCCCAAACTGAAGTGATATTATGTGGACCACACAATAATAATTATATGTGTAAACGTCGGAAGTTTTCCGAGATGAGCGCCGGTATGAGCGGGCACAAGCGCGAGTGGAGCTCTGGTTCTTGCGCGGAGGAGGCTGGAGATACGTTGTCTGCTCAGCCTGATGGATCTGAAGGCAGTCAAGAGGGCGATGCTATCGAGCACGATATGAAGCGGCTGCGATTGGCCTACAACTACGACGGGGCCCACACTCGAATGTGTGCTGGGGTTTGGCCCGTTGCCGACGACGCCATGGAGACGGACGAGATGGAGCTGCCGCAACGAGCCATAGCTGTGCGCAATGACTACGCCGATGCGAACTCAATGCTGAGACAGTTGCATTTCATGCGGCAGTTGAGGAAGTTCCAGGCGGAACGAGGGCGGGCACGCGCCAGCTACTTGGAGCGACATGCAGAAGAGGCAGGAGCTGCTGCGGCGTGGCGTAAGGAGCCGCGAGTTTAATGCTGTGAAGAGCAAGATGACGTAGTAGGGCAAACGAAAGAAAAAGCTACGGCAGCTACATATTATTATTGAAGAAAAACCATTTTGAAGCTTTATTTGCAGGGAAGAGATCTCTACGATGCGATTCTGCTTCGGTGTGAAATGCTAAATGCAACAACGTTAGCTGCAGTTCAATGATGAGATATATTTTGCCTGCGGCACACGCCAACAACGCATCCATCCAGCTGCCGAAGCTGACTAATGGCACCTTCCTGTCCATATCTACAGCAGACCTATCACTACTTACGACAAAAGAATATTCGACGCCGGTTGACTCTCTGTACCAGCATCAACATTCCTGAATTCTTGGCCTGTACAAGACTGCACCGCTTACTGCGGCAGCTCCGATGTCGGTACGTTGGCAGCAAACTCTCGCTCCTTCTCGAACAGAGGCGACGACAAATAACGCTCACCGAAGCTAGGCAGGATGGCAACGATCAGCTTGCCCTTGTTCTCCGGGCGCTTAGCAATCTCCAGGCTGGCAACTACAGCAGCACCCGAAGACGGACCCACCAGGATACCTTCCTCCAAAGCGAGACGCTTGGCCATAGCGAAAGCCTCCGGGCTGCTCGCAGTGATGACCTCATCAATCAGATCGCGGTCCAGCACCTTTGGCACGAAGCCGGCTCCAATGCCTTGAATTTTGTGTGGAGCCGGGTTTCCGCCCGACAGCACGGGACTCTCCTCCGGTTCAACAGCAATGATCTTCACACTCGGCTTCTTCGGCTTCAAGTACTGCGCCGTACCGGTCAAGGTACCGCCAGTGCCCACACCAGACACAAAGAAGTCCACCTGGCCGTCAGTATCGTTCCAGATCTCAGGACCAGTGGTCTCAAAGTGGATCTGGGGGTTAGCAGGGTTGTCGAACTGACCCAGAGTTAGAGCGCTGCCTCCTTCCTTGTTCACAAGCTCATTGGCCTTGGCAACGGCACCAGTCATACCCTTAGCACCAGGAGTCAGCACCAGATCAGCGCCGAAAGACTTGAGTAGGATACGACGCTCCATGGACATAGTGTCAGGCATCACAACCGTCAACTTGTAGCCACGGATGGCGGCAGTGAAAGCCAAACCAATACCAGTGTTGCCACTGGTAGGTTCAATGATGTGAGAGTCCTTGGTCAGACGGCCGCTCTTCTCAGCATCCTGGATCATGCTGAAACCGATACGGTCCTTCACAGACGCGCATGGCTCCATGAACTCGCATTTGACAGCGATCTTGGCGTGGGCTCCATCCGTCACACGGTTGAGGTAGACGAGAGGCGTGTTGCCGATGAGAGCGGTCATGTCCTTGGCGATGTGGAGAGAGCGAGCATTACGCAGAAGCACATGGCGGCTGGAGAGGAGCGAGCGAGCGAGCATCTTGAGCAAGTGGGGAGTGTCAGGGATCCCGCGGATTTGATAATGACCGACGAGCTCTCGGGCGGATCCAGTGACGCACATTTATGGAAACTTTATGTAGAAGTGGGATAGGTTTGACACGAGATCGAATTCAGTGATTGTATTGGCGGATAGAAGCCAATGAAAGGGTACGAACAAGTTGAAGTGATGATTTCGGCGATATGCTGCATACGATTGGTGAATATACTGGCTCAGGTTTTAAGTATAGAGTGGACGGCGCGCGCAATCCCTTCGGCTTACTGAATCCGAGTCAAAGGAGTTTGCCGTTCCACGTTGACCACTGCTTCGGCTGCATTGACGCGTCTACTGTACGTTAGCCAAGTTGGCCGACGTAGGTTGCCATGTTCAACTCAATGCCTTGCACACTGCAACTTGCAGTCCAAATGGAGGTCTCTTAATGCTTTAGTGCTGCTCCACAAGCCTGTTCGGCCAATCGCAGATTTGCATCACTTCAACTTGCGGCTGTTGCAGTACTGGGAAACATTATTTTCGGTGGGGCAAGACTTGCCAGCAGCAATCTGATATCCACGAACACTGCGGCGGCATGTACGTGTTCGTTACATTTGCAGCATAGAACTGCGCTTCAGATTTCCTCCGACTCGTCCGAGAGCTCAATCTAGTGCATGCGTCGATCACAGTGGAAGACACTCCTCAATTCAGTTGTGTCAGTGGTAGCATTGCAGAGACGTAAGTCCATGTGTATTTATCGCCACCCAGCCACCCAATTCAACCTATGGTATCGACACTTGTCTCCAAATACCTCTAGACCCACGACAGATCTCTCACTACTTACATTAAAAACTGCATGGAGATGTTGACACTTTGACTTGGGATTCTTCAATGCATCAATTGCTTACTGCGCCAGCTCTGACGTCTGCAGGTTAGCAGCAAACTCGCGCTCCTTCTCGAAGAGAGCAGATGACAGATAACGCTCACCGAAGCTGGGCAGGATGGCCACGATCAGCTTGCCAGCGTTCTCCGGACGCTGAGCGACCTTGATACTAGCCACCACGGCGGCACCCGACGACGGTCCCACCAGGATACCCTCCTCCAGAGCCAGGCGTTTGGACATGGCGAAAGCTTCCGCAGAGTTGGCAGTCACGACCTCATCGATCAAATCAGTCTCCAGGACCTTGGGCACGAAGCCAGCGCCAATGCCCTGGATCTTGTGCGGACCAGACTTGCCACCGCTCAGCACGGGGCTCTCCTCAGGCTCAACAGCAATGATCTTAAGGGTGTCCTTCTTCGGCTTCAGATAACGAGCCGTGCCCGTCAAGGTGCCACCAGTGCCCACACCAGCAATGAAGATGTCCACCTGGCCATCAGTGTCGTTCCAGATCTCAGGACCAGTGGTCTCAAAGTGGATCTGGGGGTTAGCAGGGTTGTCGAACTGACCCAGAGTCAGAGCATGGCCACCCTCCTTAGCAATCAGCTCATTGGCCTTGGCAATAGCGCCATTCATGCCCTTAGCACCAGGGGTCAATACCACGTCGGCACCAAGAGACTTGAGTAGGATACGACGCTCCATGGACATAGTGTCAGGCATCACAACCGTCAACTTGTAGCCACGGATGGCGGCAGTGAAAGCCAAACCAATACCAGTGTTGCCACTGGTAGGTTCAATGATATGAGAGTCCTTGGTCAGACGGCCGCTCTTCTCAGCATCCTGGATCATGCTGTAACCGATACGGTCCTTCACAGACGCGCATGGTTCCATGAACTCGCATTTGACAGCGATCTTGGCGTGGCAGCCCTCTGTCACACGGTTGAGGTAGACGAGAGGCGTGTTGCCGATGAGTTCGGTCATGTCCTTGGCGATCTTGGGGCCATCTTGAAAGGGAGTGAAGCTTGAGAGACGAGTGTCGGGAGCGCAGCTGATTGAAGAATGACACCGAGATCTTTGATTTTCGTGTGCGGTCGGGAGCGGAAGTCAGACGGGAACGGGAACACTGACGTACGTGCACGAGTTCCGATATTTGATTGGACGCAGGGGAGACGCCAATCAGAGTACCGCACGCGCCGGATAGTTGAAGTCAGCAGATTCTGGTTCTGTGATTGGTTCAAGGCGCATCCTCTCTGTGTAGGTCCAAAATGGACCGTCCATTTTTGACAAGCATCGCGATTGTCGAGATGGGAACGTTGCAGTACCAGCAACGTTCTATGCTAAAGCACTGCGCACATCGGTGAATAACGTCAACAATGTGCATGCGCCGGAGAGACTAGCGCTCTTTATGGGATCCATGACGGCGACGATGATCTTTGGTCCATCGCTCGTAGGATCTCTCTTGATGCCAATGAAGTTCTAGACAGACGCCATTACTATTGAACCCCATGTCGTTGTCTTTCAACACGATTAACTATAGCGTGCACAAGCATGATGATACCCGGGAGTGCATTGCAAATGTTGAAAATGGTCGTCGTCTGGTTGATACGTGTGCTTCGCATTGCTGCGTGATCACAGTGCCAAGAGGTTCTTGGTGCTCGACGAAACTTCATTCGTCAATTTCTTGCGGCTTTGGTCTCAGTTGCTACATTGCCCTTACCAGGTCGCGGCGCCCATGCCTCCGATCATTCGCATCAACGACAACATCAGCATATCTTACACCCCATGATAGGACTAGCGTTAACGAAAGTAGGTGACAGACGCCGCATGTTTGTAACCTGCTGCTAATACATGTACCTTTGAAGAATAAATATTCTATCCCGACTCTGCAGTACACAACGCACATTCATGCCTGGTACAAATTGCGCAGACAGCTGAAGCATCCGCGACACCAACAAACTTTCCTCCCTCAATAGCATTTCAACTCACGGACTCAGGCACACTTTTCCCACCAACATTGTGTTAACCTGCTTCCAAAGCATTACAACGCACGTGGGTGTATGCTCTCGTTCATACTCACTCAAATTACTCCAAGTATCGACGCTTCACATTGAGTCGACCAGTTTCCGGATTCAGGTACCCTCTGATGAGGAATCGGCCGAAGCGATTTTTACCCTTTCCCAGCACTACGTAACGGCTAGCTGCTGGCTCATCGCTGCCGGCATCGTCGCTGTCATAACTTCCCATGTCTTCATCTTCGTCTTCCTCCTCATCTGAAGGGGCCATGGGTAAAAACTGCAAGTCCACTTGCTCTTCACGGATCTTGACTAAGGTTCCGTTGAACTGACGCAGTTTAAAGAACCCCCGTATTTGCCACTCACCGGACGCCGATCACTTGCGCGTCGAGATTGTAAAACGCGCACACGAGAAGTGTACTCAAACGGGCTAACGCTCTCCACGTTATCGAAAGCCTCCTCGCTAAAGCCCCAGTTTCCACTAAAGCACGCGCGCCGGTTACCCCGCACTGTGTAAGTACCTTTGAGTATGGGGTCAGCGGCTTCAGTCTCGAAAACGCCAAATTCTGGCGGGATTACTGGCGGCGCGATCTTGCGCTTTCGCCTAGGGCATCTTCGCTTTTCAGGCTCCGCCGAACGTACATGCTTTTGCTTCTTGTACTTCAGTAGCTTGCGTCCGCCGTTTGTTGCCTGCCGCTTCCTTGATGTCTGCCGCTTGGATATTTCCTCATCAGATGCCGAGCTAGCACTACCGCTGGAAGAAGAGGATGATGGCGATCCAGACGACGCGAAACTGGAGCTGGAGCTACTAGAGCTACTGCTGCTAGGGAAAACCACCGTATCTCCACTTTCATCACTGTTGTTGATGGCGTTTTCTTCACCATTATTATCGACATCTGAAAGGTCCATGACACCGTCAAAGCCAAACACGTCGTCAGTAGCCTGGCCTAGGTCGAGCACAGACGGTGACGGCACAAGAGCATTTCCATCGTCGTCCTCTTCATCAAACCATTGATATTCTCCGCTCCCCATCGGTTCTGCCTCCACATCAGCGTCAGCGCCGTCATCGTGCACAGAAAATACCGGGATGTGATGATCATAATCTTGATGCGCCTCGAGCAACTCTAAAGCCTCATCAGTACTAAGATGGGTCGTCATTGGGCTGCTTGAAATCATTACTGGGTCTACATCCGCGATGGAAGGTACCATTATCCCATCCACGAGTCCAATTACGCCATCCATCAGTGTGTTGATTGTCTGCTGGACTTCCTCAGCAATCCCAGTGTCGTCCAGTCTAGTCCCCATGTCATTCTTTGCTTCAGCCAAGACCGCGCCGACTGTAGTCCCAACAACATGAAGAGGCACACTTGCTCCCACCTCGCTCGCATCCGCCGATACTAAGCCAGACCATATCTTGGCGGTGCTGTTAGCATCTGCACCAAGCTCATCCTTTGCATTGTACTCAGGTTGTGATCCTGCAAGGCACTCTCCACATTATCGATCGTCGTAGGCGACTGCATCTCCTCCTCTGTTGTCATCTTGACATCTTCGTCCGCTTTTGCAGCTTCCACAGTTTCTTGTATCCCTCCACTTGTCTCCGACATAGGCTCGTCCTGATCTGCCACTTCAGCAGCACTCTTGTCCTCGATACAGTCCACCACGGGTCCCTGCTCTACCACAACACTAGATCTGTCCTTCTCTTTGTCCTCTTCCACCAGCTCATTGGTCGCCACAAGGTCCTCCTGTACAGTATTAACAGTCTCACTATGACCGTCCACCTCCATACCCACTGGAGCGTCCTTCAACGCTGAAAAATTCACCTCATGACTGCGATTCTGTTGCTTCTGCTGCTCTCCTGATCGTACTTCTGGTCCAACGGAGTCCACAGAAGCACCATCCTCTAGCTGCTTCGCTAACACATCACCTGAACCAATCCCCAGCACGTTCTTCCCTTCCATTGCTGATTTATCAATGTTTTCGATGTACCCAACACCGTTTGCACCTGTTTTTCTCCTTCTCTGCATTGTTTTGAAGCGAATTCTGCGTCGACTTTGACGGCACTTGGTTAGCTGCATGCGCAACATTCTCGTTGTCCTGAGACGCCGCCTCCGGACGCTGTTGTTGGTTCTCTGACGCTGCCATCTTCACATACCCGGTGGCCACTTCGGCCTCGTTCCTTTCCGGATCTCGCGAATGTTTTTTTTCTTTCTGCAGCTCAGAACCAGAGCCTAATAGCCACCTTTGATTGGCTAAAACAAATATTCGAAAAGTTCCCCAAAATACAACATTATGATTCGCTGAAAATCCAATTCGTCGTCGGATATTGGCTGAAATTCTCGCTCGAGCCATTGGTGGTCCGATAGTCGCTCACTCGGTAATTCGCCCAGCAGCTACACTAACGAGACACCAAGCATCATGATCGTACCTGTGCGCTGCTTCACGTGCGGCAAAGTGCTGGCCAACAAGTGGGAGACGTACCTGGGTCTACTGCGCGCTGACTACACAGAGCGCGATGCGCTGGACGAGCTGTCTCTGAAGCGCTACTGCTGCCGCCGTATGATGCTCACACACGTGGACCTCATCGAGAAGCTGCTGCACTATAACACTGGCGGTATGTTAAATAACTTGTTCTTATCAAGCTATTTAACTTGTTCACTAATAATTTGACTGTGTTCTCTATTATGTGATGCAGCAATCGAACGCGGTGACGACTGAGACTGAGAGCTGTGTTAGACCCTACAGACGCGTGAGAGCATGGAGACCGAAGAGCTACGGCCGCTCTTGTGACAGTATTATAGTCCGACCACTTCCACTTCCTTCCCTACTTTAAATCGCACCCAGCAGAGTTCATTTTTTTTTACAGACAACCTTAACTGTTATTATCCCCTCTCTCTGCACAGCTATAGCTTGGGTTTTCGAACCGGCTAAATGAAGACGAGCTTCTCGACAATGTCCTGTTCGAGGTCGCGGGGAGCGTCGCTCTTGAGGAATCCCCATTGACGTAGGGTGCATATTGCACGTACGAAGCGTGCTTTGATTTCTGTGTCATCTTCTGTCTTCTTCCTCTTCTTGTTCTTGCTCTGTGCAGGTTTAGCTTCCTCCATCAGCTCTGTCGAGAAACTGTTGTACCACTCGCTGAGGCTGAGACTCGCACTCGCGCTCTCAGTGTAAAACAAGAAGGCCAACCCCACATCGTGCACCCAAGACGTGTCGGATACTGCGTCGCCACGATCGCCAATTCCAGCCTCCTCTAGCACATTGTGAAGCTTGTCGTGATACTCGAAACGCAGCCGCTCATCAAGTACACTAGCGTCCGTGAGCACAGTCCATTTCGCGACCAACTTGTCAGCTGGAGACATCACACCAGGTACTGGAGGATACAACAATGCAGGCACTAGGTGATCGGTAAGCATATCCGACAGTTCCTGTCGCAGCGCCACCTGCATATTTGCAGGAGGTTTCTCGGACGCTGTGTATTCGCACAGCAGAACCAGCTCGCTCAGTTTCGTATCCAGGTCTTCTCCTTCGTCCTCCAGAATAGCAAACCGACGGAAAGACGATTGCCAGTCTTGCACCAAAGGTGACAGTAGGTTCCATTGACTGCAATGTTGCAACCGCCGAAGAACTTCCGAGAAACACGCAGCCTCACCAAGTCGACCATCAAGAGCAAGTGCCAAGGGTACCACGGACAGATCCTCCCCATTGTCTAAGCCATCTGAATTGTCGCCACAAAGTGGTATATCCAGCCATGTACAGGCGGCTCGAAAGCAGTGCCAACCCAAGCGCCAGCGAGCTCGTAGTCTACGTGTGTTAAGCAACGCGGCATCCAGCATCTCTATCCAGTCGCCTCCACTGCTGGACACTTCCGCTGCAGAGTTCGATGATTTCACCTGTGCGGCCAAATCCGCGAGTTGCGTGTCGGCAAATGGAACAAGCCACGCTGTCAAAGTAGAGGTGGAAGTAGTTCGGCCATCGCGCGTTTCATGATTTAGGTGCCGATGCCACCGCCTGAGCCAGACGGAGACGCGGTGCTGGTAGGGTAAGCGCGCTACTTTTTCGGCAGCCAGAATAGGAGACTCGCCTGAATGCGGTGAGGGATTTACAGCTAGCGCCAAGAAACTCCAGGGGTAACGACGCAAGTGTGTAAACAACAGGAAGCGCAGTGCGAGCAGGAGTCGGGGCACGCTAGGCAAACGTTGATGGCGACTCGATATAGTACGCAAAACTCTGCCGCTGAGTGCGAGTGGTAGGTTTGCATTCACAACCAGTGACTCCAACACATCGTTAAAACAGTTGCGCGAATCAACCAGCGAGAAAAATTGCACCTCTAGTCGACTTGTCACCGTCAGATCAAGACGACGTAGGGCTGGCGATGCTGCCGAAGCTACACCAACTATGAATCCCAGGTTACAGCTCCATCCGCTCGACTGCAGATTCTCGTTTTGGTGTCGCACAAAGTGCGTCCAAATTTCCAAAAAATCACCCAATACATGCTGTGAAAACACCTCGAGCTGCTCGATACAGAGCATCAGGAAGGGTCGAGGAGCAGAAGACAGCTTGCTAGGTAGTTCATCATCCTTTTTGTCGAAGCGCGCAGGAGTTCGTACTTGTACTCGTGCTGGGATAGTTTCTGCGCCACATCTTTCCGTCGGTCGTTCATTCCTTTCCACTCAAGCTTGGTGGTCTTCAAGAACATCGCGTACTGGCGTAGCACGCTCTGCAACACCAGAGCTAGCGCCAACTCTGTGCTGCCACCATGCATCGTGGCGGCTATGGCTGAGGAAGACGTTGCAACGTTGAGCGTTGAGGCTGCTTTTTCTCGACACTCAGAGACCCGATGCTGCAGCCATTCTACCGCTTCGTCAAAGCATTGGATGCTTTGAACCAGTGCTTCTTCCTCGTTTTGTTGGACCTTCCTCACCTCCGCCAATGCTCGTTGAAGATGCTCTTCCACCAGTTCACCAATCATAGCGACTAACTGCCGGCTCCCTCTCCACCTGAGGGCGAAAGCACTTCAGTAATATCACTTTGAATGCTCGTCAGCAGCTTTGACATCGTCCACCGTCCATACACCACCGCCGGGCGCCGTCGTTTCCTCCCTTGCCACCTCGGCTTTCATTATCATTGCTCTCAGCATCGTCACTCGACTCCACACCATAATTGCCATCACTTTTCTGGTTTTCATCTTCCTTTTGCTTCTCACTGGCTTTGGCTCGATGGTTCCTTGTTACTCGTCGAGCAACACTCCCTCCAGCAGCACTCACCGGTGGCCGATCCAACGGCAGCAAATCGAACTCTTCGACCTGTCCATTCAGCCACCTCTCCTCACGCTTCTTGGCGTCGCGTAGCTTTGCCATTCTCGCAGCCAGCCATTCCACAAACCTCCTTGCACTCACGACGTCTCGTGGCACTGACAAACACAACGGGAACGTGCGCTTCAACGTAAGTGTCAATGGATCTACCCACAAATCACTCGCCGTTGCATCCGCCCCTGCTATTACTGCAGCTGTAGGGAAGCCATGGAACGCAGGAAAAAGCACCGGCGCATTGGGGTCACGACGTCCTGGAGACACTGTTGTTCCTTTTGTTTCTAACGGCACATCCGTTCACAGTAGCGCTCGAAGAAGCGCAGGATCTGACCATAGCAACTGCTATTGTTACTATGCAATACAGCTTGAACCGCAGAGCGAGTCTTCTCACAAGCGAAGCGATAGGCTAGTTCTTGGCATGCACTGTAGTCTTGAGTATCAGTCTTGTACTGACGCGCTGAGGATATATTTGACGAATCAGGAAGAGCGAATGGGTAGCTGGAAGCCCCTTCTCTATATGCAGACGCGTGATTACTTGCAGAGCTCCCGTGCGGCCACTGGATTGACACACCGGTGGAGAAAGCCGCCGCCTCCATGGTCTCGATGACCAATTGATACGAAAACGTTTCTATTTATTATCAACCAACCAGATGAAATTATGTTTCGAATCATTTTAACCAATCATATGCGTTTGAGAAATAACGGCTTCCAGGTAGCTCACTTGCTCTCACTATTGCGAAGCGTCACCAAGTTCCAGACCGACGGCATGAGCTCTTCACGTGTACAGCGCAGCCATCAGAGCGTGGCGATGGTTCTGTACCTCTATACCCGTTAAGTCGCACGTCTAGAACAACTGGGAGCGCACGTACGGGTCGTACTGGTCGTCGAACCAAACAGGAGCTGCCGGAAGACCAGAAACGCGAGCTTCGAGAGGCTTTTGAGCTCTTTGACACGGACAAAGTCGCTTCTATCGACTACCACGAGCTCAAAGTTTTAATGCGGGCATTAGGCTTCCAAGTGACCAAGAAGGAAGTGCTGGAGCTGGTGGAAGACGTGGATGTGCAGCGTAGCGGCCGCGTGGACTTCAATGACTACATGGAGATCAGTACGAAGAGAGGCAAGAGGACTTGTAGTTAATAGTAGTAGAGAACTGACGATTTGGTTGATTGTTGATTGATTGCTGCAGTGCGACGGAAAGTACTGGCACGTGACCCAGATGAAGAGATCGCGCGGGTAGGACGCAAGGGTCGCTCGCCACATGAACCGATGGAGTCGGACACGGACACAGACTGACTGGGGTACACTTCACTTCCTACACTTCCTCCAGGCGTTCGAACTGTTTGATGAAGATGGATCAGGCACGATCACTCTGCGGGTGCGATGATGTTAATGAAGCTGCTAATCTATTGCAATACCAGCCTTGACTTCTATTGATGTTGCGACGTAGAAAATGCGACGAGTAGCAAAGGAATTGGGCGAGAACTTGGGCGACGACGAGCTGCAGGTAAGGTGTGCCAGTATAGTTTTAGATGAGGATGGTGCACCTGACTGAGTTATGACCTGCAGGCTATGATCGACGAGTTCGACCAGAACCAAGACGGGGAAATCGACATGAACGAGTTCTTTATGATCATGAAGCAGTCTACAGAGTTTTGATCAGATACAACCACGTTCTCAAGAAGAACACAATACATAGCATTGGTATGAGCCAGCAATAAAAGAAACAACAGCAATCTTTCAGAAAGAATTGTCCATGATTATCATGATTATCGAGATAGCAACACGACGCGAGTCTCACAGTTTCCAACTAAAAGTCTTCACCGCAAGTCGGCGTCGTCCTCCTACGACAGCCAACACTTTGCAATACTTAGTTGCGGTGGTGGTGGTGCTGCTCACGGGCCTTAGGCTGTCGAGTAAAAAAAATCATACACAATTATCATTAGCAACGGTCTCAACCTCAGATATCGTCCAGAGAGAACGACACTGAGGGAGTCGATGATAACCCACGCAATGTAGGCAGTAGGTATGTGGTGTAGCAGTAAGCACTTTTTGCAGAACAGAAGAGTATCTCTCTTTCAAGAGACCTCTCGGCTACGTCAAAGCTGGACTCTTTAAGTCGAACTTGACTGCAATGGGTCCACCGCTTATGCCCACACGCATGGGGTCATCATCGGCTCCAGCATTGTACAACTTTCTCTCCAGTAAAGTATAATATAGCATTGTCAGGTTCGTACCTGGGGCACGTGCACGCCGGCAAGCTTGAGGTCAAGGTGGGCAAGCAGGTCCTTGGTGTCGTTGTCGATCTCAATGTTCTCCGTGTCGATGGCCGAAACCTCCGGGACGAAGTCCATGCGACGCTCACGCTCCTCCTCCTGCAGCTTGAGCGAGATGCCGCGCACCTGTCCGTGCTGGATGCGCTTCATGAGGTGCGTGATGTATCCTGCGATTTTGTTACGCATACGCTTGACGGGATGATGGCGATTTCATCGCACACACGCTTGTTCGTGTCGAAGTCAAGAGTGAGACGCGAGTAGTACTTCTCGATGATCTTGACGGCCGAGCCCTTCACGGTTTTGGTACGGACACCCATGGCTGCAGATAAGGAATTCTCTTAGACAATTGCTTTGTGATCGTTTCTCACCGATTTGTTTCATTGCCAAGGACCTGCCGTAGCCAACCACTGGCCAGTGGCGACGCAAGGAGGAATTATATAAACACAACACAAGCATACAAAAACATATATGCGGATAAAAAACAACAACAACAAAGGAAAGAAAAGTGGACCACATCATCATTTTCATATGTCAGAACACGGTGAAATGATGAAGCAACTGTGACACTTATAGGTGAACACCTACTGGGTTGAGGTGGGTTATTTGGAGGAACTCTGTCGATGAGCTTGACGTCGATGTACGCAACTACATTGACCCTATTGCTGCACACAAAGTGTGCACACACCGACGCACACTGATCACTCGCCCGGGTCGTCAACCGTGACGAGCTCATACTCAATGGCGGAGATGTTGTTGTCCGAATTCACACTAGGCGGAGCAGGTGGTGTGGACTCCACGCCATCTGGATGCAGGGACAACTTGCCCCACTGCGTCACATTGAGCCGCATAAAGCCGTTAAAGATGTCGGCGTTGCTGTTGCGCACCACCACAACGAGGCCTTCCTTCAGCATGTCAATCTGGTCTGGAAACACAGCAAAGCAAAGTCGTCAGCGTTAGTCATTGCTACGCAGTCAATACGCTACAATCTGAGAGCAGTACACACCATTGCGAGCAGTGAACGTAACACAGCCCGTCTCATCTGCAAGCACAGACTCAGCAATGCGTGAGATGCTGCCGTCGTAGCGCTTCTTCTCGACCGTGGCAGCGATAGAAACGACCTGCAGCACCAAGTTGTGGCCTTGAGATCCAGGCGTCAAGTCCTGCACTTTCACGTCTTCATATTAACAGAACAAACTGTCAGATAAAACGAGCAGCATATGATGACACTTTGCGACTACGTACAGGTGGCACGTCGGAGCTTCCGGGGTGCATCATTCGCTGTGTCCATCGCAGTTCTACGTGGATTCTGGACTAAATGGAGTGCTGGACTATAAGGCAGCTTGAGAGCTGACGTGGAAGAGCGCTGAGTTGCGTGTAGGAGACGGCGGCGCGGTCACTCGAGCGGCAAACGTCAATGGTCTACAATGACCTCAACAACATTAAAGATCGGGCAGTTAGAAATAGAAACCATGTTAGAAATCGTATCTAACAAGATAGTGTCTCCACAGCATATCAAAATGGACCATAAATCAAATGACGAAAAAGTGACAAAACGACGATGATGGTGTCTGTATATGTGTGGGGATACCGTGGCTGCGCACAACGGGCAGCAGCCAATAAAAAGGAATACAAAGAAAAGACAAACCCAACGTAGACGATGAACAGCGGGGCAGCGACGTGTGCGAGGAGTCGAACTTGACTAGAGAGCTCTATACCGGCGCGGGTAATGACATATCGTCACTGTTTGGATGTACCTTGATCTTGGCTTCCGCCTCCTGATACCGCTCTTGCTCTTGCTCTTGCTCTGGATTGACCGAGCAGTCCTCACTGGGTACCTCGTCCACATCCGCCACCTCCTCCTCCATACTATTCTCCTGTTCTTCCTCGCTTTCTCCTTCCTCTTCTGCACTTCCATCATCCTGCTCGAAGACCATCGTAGTTGGGGCATTTTCTTCCTCGACGTCATCTTCATCCTCGAGCTCGCCGACGTTGTACATGAACTCATAGTCAATTTCGTTCGACTCACGTCTGTGCTGGATGATCGTATTCACCTCAGCTTCAACGGACGCAATCGCAGGCTCCTCACAGCCTGCATTGTTCAGGATAATTTCCCTCTCCTGCGGGTCCAAATAACCTTCTTCCATATAGTTCTGTCTCCCCACACGCCCCCTGCAACAGAAGATACCAACAAGTCTACAGTCAGCATACAATACTCTAAACAAGTCGATAACGACTAGCGTCAACGTACTCGCTCTCACGCTCCATCTCGTACGAATCCAATCGCCGACGAGATCGGGATCGTTCGTTCAACGACAGCCCCACCGGCACACCACCAGACGTCACACTCGTAGTGTAGACGGTAGGTTCGAACTCGACGATATCCGCGCACTCAAAAACCACACGCCGTCGTTTCTTCGTGGGTCGCTGGTCCACCAACAAATCTTCCTCTGTATTTGCTCTACGCTTGAGGTTCTCGACATCTTCTTGCTCCTCTTCAAGTCTTTCGAGTCCCAGATCGATTGCTGTCGTGGTGGGGCTGTCAGATTCCGTTGGAGACGCCTCTTTTGAGGCCTTAGACGCTGTTGAGTCTACAGTTACAGCCATCAACACGTTCTTGCTGCTGTTTGGTCCCGTCGTGGGAGGACTGGAGGGTCTGGAAGGCGGAGAAAGCACGACCGTTGTCATCTCTTTCTTTTTTACAGAGTAAAGTTTCAGTCAGGTGGTGTGGATCACTTCTAGAGCGCCCAGGAAGCTGACCGTGATGGAGGGGGAACTATGGGCTGAAGTCTCTCTTTAGTATCGGAAGTGTCTGTGGATGGCTCGCAGATACCGAAGCGGCGGTTTGAAAATTAGGAACAGGGTTGTTACGACCAATCAGAGACGAGAATGAGCGGAACCATGACAGCCGCTACTGAACACATGGCGACCTAAGACAAAAAGTCGATTTGTTAAGGATATAAATAATAAGATGTGAAAACAGATATTTGAAAAAGATATCTTTATATGGTACACTGGTACAAATAAGAGGTATATCTAATTATACAGGATAAATGATTGGTTTGACCGCCTCTTTTTGATATGCCTATCCACGAATCAAATCTTGACAAACTTATTTTGACGAATCAAATGGCCGAATTGTTTGTTTTTGCATCATTTGGATCGGTTTTATCCAAACGATATCCCTCTCTCAGAGCCACCTAAAATTTGTATTAACATAGAACGTTCAAGTGAACGCTCTGCATGGCGGGCGTCATGGTCATCCTTTGCCCTCTGGTAGCGCGCTATGACCCCCAGAGGTCCAGAGCAAGCAGGTGCTGCAAATGCTATTATGCATCCGCAATTATTCAACGAGCATGTCCAGCGTGCGACGATCAATAAAGCCATGGTAATTGGGTGCGTTATCGGTAGTGCCTGGATCGAGCAGTCGTGGCAATAGGGGTTCTCACTTTTGGCAGCAGCAACTTCGGTGAGGCTGATCTACGAAGCTTCTCGAGCTGTACTTGGTGGAAATTGGGCCGATCATCTTGCTGCCGACCCCCTATCCTGCCGCGAAATCGAAGCACTTTGCGACCCTTTGGCAGCAAGTTGGACTCCCAGCAAAAATAACAAATCAGGCACACACAAGAAGAGGGGGCCAACGCGAGCAAGAATGCGGGCTGCGATGGCGAGCGATGAATCTCAGTCGAGTATTGAACGACCAGCCAACCCGTTACATGATGTGTACCAAACATCGCAGGCGTCAAACGTGACTACCTTTACACCTAATTTTCTTGCCAGCGCTGCTGAAGAGGAACAAAGCACAACTCCTCGTTGTATCATCACAGCCAGAAACACCCGCACTCTGACGAGCAAACAGAGTAAAACTAAGCGGACGCGGCGTACGATGTGGCATAACGATGGGCCAGAGGACTCGGTCAGCTCGCTAAGCACTCTATTGGACTGGTTTACTACGGAGGGCCATTATGGGAGGTGGTGTGACGATGAATAGTGTCATGATTAGCTGAATTAAGTGTGATAGGATGCCACAGTTGATCCCGTCCTCGTCACAGTCGTGTAGATCGAAAAGGAGGCGGGTATAGTGCGAAGAGAGGCATCGCTGAAGCAAGGAACTGTAATGAGCTATGAGTTTTGCTCACCGTGATTGCCGTAGCATGGTGCTATCTGCTCGGCAGCGTTGTTTTGATTCTATCTGGAGATTTTGCTGCTATCGAAGTTCGATGGGGTTGTCAATTCTGACTCAATTTGCTTGGCTAAATTGTTGGCACTTCTGGTCTTCTTGCTACCAAAAGTGAGAACCCCTATTGTTTGGGAAGCGGCCAGACTTCTCTCGTACAGTACTTGGTTTGGGAGTAGACACACGATATCTGGCGATATCGTCTGTTGTGCTTGCTTGAGATGGCTTATCCTGACGGAGGGATTCAAGGTATCTGGAAGCAGGAGTAACCTACGCTTCTAACGACAGTAGCCCCGAACGCACGCTTGGCGGGATACAAATGGTCTTGAAAAAGCATGCCGAATGCGGCTGTTAGGTCTGACACTTGATGGTGGTTCTTCGTAATAGTCTTATGAACGCGCAGTTTGCAAATGTTGAGTGCCAATCACTGAGAACACGCGTCCAGTCAAGTTGCAGCCATGTACACTGGTGTCACGCCGGATATGTTGCCACTACGCGACGGAGGATGTCGCGTAGCTCCTCCCGCGGATCAGACGGAGCGTTGCTTCATCCAATCTCACCGTCGACCACTGGTAGTCGTCTGCACCGTGTTGAGCGAGGCGTCCGTCTGTCAAAGCTAGCACCACGAGCGTTCGTGGCGCGAAAGCAATGCGATGGGGAGTGAGGCGCCAGTGGATAGCGCCGCATTCAGCTCGCCAGTCCGTTGTCGTAACCAACGTGTCGTTCCGCTGCAGGATACCTCATCAGCAAGATACTGCACCTTTGACTCACTCGCCTTGAGCGGCTCAGATAAAGCTGTCGAAGTCCTGTCGCGAGAGCCGACATACAGTGAGCAAGCAAGAGCGACAGCGGAGCTTCTATGCAAAGCGCGCGCGGTACCTGCAGTCAGCCACCAAGCAACGAAAGCTTTGTCTCGTGTGATGAACGGCGTTGAACGCACGAAGGGACCGCGATGTCCCGATTGCAGAGATGCCTGGGCGATTTGAGGTCATGGCCCTGAGTTCTACATCCAGATGCATCCGCGATTGAAGATATTCGGTGGCTTATCCCCAATAGCTGCAGGGTGGCTCGGCGGCGACACCAAGCGTGATTGGCGAGCCCTTCTCTGATCCACCGACAGCTTGCTCCGAGCGCGCCTGCTGGGTAGATCGCGTAGAAGTTGTGTCGGAGGCGGTGCGCTTGAAGCGTACGTCCTCGATTCAAACTGCCTAAAAACTTCAAGCCAACATAGATGAGACTCGCTGTCAAAAGGAATGGTGCAAAGCCATGCCTGCTGCAAATCTAACGTGACGGCGTTGATGAGCTTGCACATCGACAATTGCGCCGTCATTCTGGATAGGTACACGTTCACGGCACTGGAGCCCCTCAGTTAGGGCCTCACGCTGAAAAACGTGTGCATACCTGTGTCTGCTGTATCGTCTCCGATCTGACTGTGTTTAGAGAGTCGCTGCAGTACATCATGCTATGCAGCGACTGCAACTGCGAGCAGTTACCGTGCTTCAGCTTTGTGCTGGCTCCGGGAACCGTATCTCTTTGCATGGATATCGGGGGCATAGATGAGCCGACCGGACATTTTCCGCCTGCATAGTGAAACGGGGAGAAAGTTTGGTCCGCCACCATAGAGCATGCAAAGATCACCGCCACGCATCATCGCTCTGAAACGAACTTACACGCAGCGAAAACCCCAAGGCCGATGTGCTCCTGCATGTCGTGTTCACAGCCTTCACAGGCTTGCCATTCACTTGCAGCGATCACGCAGCTGCGGGTTTGGCATCATGATCGATGCGCTTTGATCAACAATACGTGCGTGCTGAGTGGGGATCGCCTCGAGGATGGGAATGCCGCCGCTATTGTTGTGAACTCTGCTGGCGGTGCTGCTCGATATGTGCCGAGTAACCTCATGGATCATCTGAATACGGCGCTAGCGCGATCGACGTAACGACGCTTGGATTACGGCGAGAACCTTCCGAGTCCTTCGTCTGCTCTCGCTAAATTTCTCATGCAGCCCTCCATGGGACACATCTTGCGCGAACCCGAAACGAGAGCGGGCTCGAAATGCACCTGACTCCTGGCGTAATACACCGCTGTGTCCGTGCAGCGAGTTGCTGAGCGGCCGAGCCGATCTAGTGAACAGCGTTGAGAAAATATCTTCGTAGGTGCCGCCCGTTTCGGCCTTGGATCACCCAGGCAACCGCCGCACATGCAGAAGGCTCACGCGTGGATCAACAATAGGCACCACCCATTTGCGCAAAGATACTTGAGTTGGCAGACGAGTCGCTTGTGTTGGACACCTAGCCCACGGTCGATTTGATTTCAGCGCTGGATTGTGCAAAATGTTCGCGAAAACCTACACTTGGCGAAAGTGTATGTCTTTGTATGCAGAGACTCTCTGAGCCGGCTTGCGAGAAGCGTCCGTGTAGTGCAGCAAAATGAGGAGCATCAGAGAATCATCTGCGCGCTGCTGTCCTCCCCCATCTGGCGGACTCCACCGCTCTTCTGACTTGCTGTTTTTCGCGGACGCATACTGTATGCAAGTCAAAAAAACGCCCCAACCTTAGGCGGCGTTAGGGAAAGGGCGCTTCAAAAACGTCCGCCAAATTTGCTACTCCAAACGTGGATAGTTCATAGTTTAAATAGGCTAATTGTATCGAATATCGTGTATATAAATGTGTCGTCTCTCTCCTTTCATAAAACATGCATCTTCCTTAACTTGCAACCTCCCCTTATGTAGCAATCCGATGGCACAACCACTCTCTCCCCACTTTATTCTGCAATTCGCCGCAAAGATCGCAAGCGTTGAGTGTGTGCGTTTTGCTGGCAGTTAGAACCGAGGCTGGAGGAGAAGGTCGAACGTCGGAACTCAGTGTGATCACATACTAGAACCAAGTCATGTCGGAGTACTCGGAACTGAGCCACAAACACCTGGCTAACCAGCCAGGCACCGCCGTGAACCAAAACTATCCTGTCTACGAGCAACACCACATGCAGCACCCGTGCGCTTCCAGGAGCTCCCAGACTTCAAGTCCCTCCTTTCGCGCTCACTCAGCAGTCTCCCGCCGCCTGGAAGTCGTCCCCCATGCTGGTGCCGCAGCCGGCGCCTCGTATGAGCGTGTCGAACCTTCTTTCCGGCAGCTTCCGCAGTCGAGCGGCTCCTGCTGCGCCGACACAGACGCTATCGCCTCCGTCGCCTCCAGCGCAAATCCCACCAGCTCCTGCGCTCCGCCGTCTGCCGAGCTTTGCAGATATCTTGGCCCGGACGAACCTCCTTCACCTAATGGGCAGGTCGAGCGAGCCCACTGAGGCCCCCGCTCCCGCCATAGAGGCGCCCATGGAGGTTCAGACGGAACAGATGTATCAGGCTCCTCCTCCCATGGACAATTTCCGGCCTTTTGTGCCACCTCAAGTCGACACGAACGTGTCGATGGACATGACGCCCACTGTAGGGGAAGACGTCGGAGCAGCGTCCCCTGTGAGTCAGTCTAGTGAGACCAACAAACGACGTGAACGCTGGACGGAAGACGAACACGCGCGCTTCATGGAGGGACTGAACCGCTATGGACGCAAATGGAAGAAGATCCAGACGTTCGTCAAGACCAAGACAGCTGTGCAGGTGCGCACCCACGCCTACGGCTACTTTGCCAAGCTTCTGCGGAACATGCCCGAGGACGATGCCATCTGGGAACTGGCAGAGGAGATGAGCTCTCTTCCTGGTGCGGTGCTCAAGGGCCCTGGTAATGGCAAGCGCCGGAACGAGCCCAAGACGGACGAGGCTGGTATGGAAGTGCTCCGCCGCTTCGTGTTCTCTAAGAAGAAGACGGACGATAAGAAGCAGCTGCCAGCCCCCGGCGCAGTCGACGAGGACCGTGAGAATGTGGAGATGGCTGAGTCCACTCCCTCAACGCCAACTCGACGGCGCCCACGGGTTCCTGGAGCTCCACCCAGCAGTGGAAGGCCGACGACTCGGACGCGCTGCTGGAGATCAAACGCCAGCGCCTGAATTAAGTAGTTTTATATTTTTGGCGACCCCCATGAGTAAATGTAGGCAGGAAACTAATAGGCAATACTATCGAGCGCGCTGGGCGGAAGCGGCCGACGAACAAGAAGACAGTGTATAAAAACGGACGCACTGCCCTATTTAATTGAAGCGGTTTGGTCAGACCTTGGCGGCTTTGGCTTAAGTGATGCGTGACAGGCGTTTTGCTATCCAAAATATTGAACGAAACGTGCGAGCGTTCCACCCGTACGCTCTCTATTGCTCGTTGGACAGAGAATCAGGCGGCGCTTTTGAACCTGGTGCTGATACTGATATCGCAGACGATTGCAACCGGACCAGGAACTCTGCGGATTACTCCTGGTGTGGGTTTATCCAAAGTGGTAGCGAGTCAAGTGGCGGTGGTTGCAGCTGCGGCATACTGGGGTCAATACGCTGCGACCTTGGCATGGACACGCAGGACTTGTCGCGTCTACTGTAAACTCCAACGTAACACAAACTCTGTGGCTGGTGTGCAGCGGGCTAATAAAACTGTCATTCGATGGCAGCACGAAATGTATTGTTTGCATGAGTGCCTTCTGCCATAGGCCGTGAATGCCCCAAAGATGTCAAATCCGAGTTGCGCGTATATCATTTTCCTGCAGCTGCATCTGGAGCCGCGTTTGTGGCCGTAGCGAGTTTAGAGAGCAGGCGCGGGGCGCATTTATTTCGCGCCCCGCTGTCGATTGCAGAGAACTGGCTTTTCATCATTTATGAATGCTATCATGAGATGTAGATAACAACAGTCTCGGAAGTCATGGGTGATGGTTGTCCTTGGGTCGCCGAAGTCACTGCCAGAAACCGCTGCCAAACATTGCTGGAAGAAAATCTGTCCAGAAGAGGAAGATCGAATCTAGGTTGCACGAGCAGATCGTGTACAGGTTGGCGAGCATGTAGGCCTCAGCAACCATCTTTTTCATATCCTTGTGGACGTCCTCCCACAGCAGTGCCAGCCCCGTCTGTGCAAAACGTTTCTAGCTTCATTTTCACCGAAGCGTACCCACACTTGGCGCTGCTCTCGGTCTTGTTCGTATTCACTGAACCCTTAGATGTTCACCGCTTCTTCGTTGTTGGCTATTGTTGGCTTGCCGGGGCGCGGCGCTTGGAGCCTGCACCACGTCGACTTCGAGGAGGGGCCGAGTACACGGTGCCTCCACTTGGATTCCGAGGCCTTGCCATGTCCAAGGCAAAGGCGAAGTGAGCATAGCAGAGCACTCGCTGTGAGACCCGAAAAAGCTATCTCTAGCCGTGGGTGAAGCTCGCCCACGTAACAAGGCTCTAGTCCGGATGGAAGGCTCGGGTAGTAAGCGAATGATAAGAGATGAAAGCAGAGGATGAGGAAAAGCGCTTTCCTCTGAAGGTATTTCTCAAGCATCCTCGTATGCGGAAGGCGATTCATGCGAAAATTGGTCGTCGCGACGAGGACTTGTTTGAGCGACATAAGCCTCCTCAGGAACCTGATTGGGATATCGAAAAAGCGCAAGGACGACTGCACAACAACAAGGAGTATGATGGTGCATGCGTGTATCTGATGCTTATCGCATCTTTATCTGTCTTGACTGGCAAAAACGGACCATTTTTCGTGGGGATATTGTGAGGACCACAGTGGTCTGAAGAACTGTCGGAAGCAGTTCTGCAGCGATTACCCACAGAGCATTGTTAAGTTGGTGTGGTATATTCCGATGCACAACGCGGATTAGCAACGGCTAATGAAGGCAGAGGGCCATCCATCGGGGCATGATATGGCATGGACTGGGGTATTGCCTCATTAACGACAAAAAACGTTGTGACGAATTGTTCAAGGTCCGTGTGAACCAGGTCGACTTACTGTGCTAGGTCTACCTACAAATGTCCGAAAAGTATTTTGCCGAGGAACCCCCGCCTGGTGTTACACTATCTCCATATATGCGAGATTTGTTGTCAATAATCCCAAATGATTTGGACTCGTGGTCAACTATTTTTCTGGACATATAAAGTGCGCCGGTCGTCACAAGCCGACAGCAAAATATCAAAGTGTAAATCCAGCAGTGACGGTCCACACACTCTTCATCGACCGGCGCGAAGTCTCAGCAGCAGTGCTGAGAAGTGATGGCAGGTGAAATGCCATTGGCAACATCAGTGCCAATGAAGCTGCAAGTGCGGTTCCTGTTCGTACATGCCAGTGCACCTCAGATCACACTGGCAACACATCTTGGGTCATTAGCTCTAGCAATTATAAAAGCTGTGCTGGTATTTCCAGCGCAGCGGATTCGGGCGGCGGCAATTGTCACGGCGAGGAAACCATGCGTTAAACGCTCCTGACTTGGACGGTGTGTCGAGACAACAGTCTTAGTGGACACCCTACGCCTCCGTCTGCTGCCACGCATCAGCCGACATATAATGTGTCTTGACAGAACTGCCCAAGTTGTCTACTTGATTTTATAACCGACTCTTCGACTCGAACAGATTCCAGTTCGTCATGGGCGTAAAGATGAACATAGCCGCACATCGTGTATCTTGTACGATCGGCTGTGAGCATTCACCGACAGCCAAGGCACCGGCACGCTGCTGGGCACCAACTCCAGCGAGCTCTTCAGCACTTTTAGCGCTCGGTATCACGATCAAAAACTGCGTGGCTGAGGTTTGCAAGTTGCAGCTCAAGATCATTGCTTCAACGAAACAAAGACCAACGCCGTGCACATGGATGCCAGAGAAGCTGATCCACGGAAGGTCGCATCTCCAGGCTAATATCCAGCATAAATGCCACTAAAGCAACCATTCGTACAGTGACATGTCGGTAATATACGACGATGTGGATGAGAGCACGACGCTGGAGGCGACTTTAGCGTTCGTGGACTCCTGGGGCGCTACCAGCATAGAGGACAACAGCTCAGTCTTCAGCTCGTGTTCTTCTTCCTCTGCCAGATGCGCCATCCCTCAGCAGAGACAGTAGTAGAAGCACCAGGGCGCGAGCCCCAAGCCCAAGAAGTCTCGTCGGAAATATCCCAATAGCTCGTCTGAGTATGCGTCTCATTTTTCAATGCATGTTTCATATTCAGACTAGCACAATATTTTGTCAATTCATTCCAACAGTATTTGGCGCATGAACTTCCTGAATGGGGTACCACCTAGTTCCCTGGGCTTAGCTTGGAGTGTCCAAACGAGAAACGATGGCATCAAATCCACCTGTAATTCTCAGCGAGAGTGCCATTCAATACGTGTAGTCGAGAGGGTCTTGTGATGCTTTCATGTCAAAGCGGCTCAACAAAGCAGTGAGCGCGATCTTAAGCTGCAAAACTTCGTCCCCAAGCACGCGCGTGACCACCATAGAACGACGAAAATTTGAATGGGGATACTGTCAGTAATTTGCCAGTCTCGGGGTCAATTCATCACTCCGCTTAATACTACCGCGTCTGAACCCCATACAGCTTTCATCCGCAGTGAGGCATGTGCACTGAGGTGCCGTTCACGAAGAAAGTTCTGTCATACATTAGGGGTTCTCCCTTCTGGTAGCAAGAAGACCAGAAGTGCCAACAATTTAGCCAAGCAAATTGATTCAGAACTGACAACCCCATCGAACTTCGATAGCAGCAAAATCTCCAGATAAAATCAAAACAACGCTGCCGAGCAGATAGCACCATGCTACGGCAATCACGGTGAGCAAAACTCATAGCTCATTACAGTTCCTTGCTTCAGCGATGCCTCTCTTCGCACTATACCCGCCTCCTTTTCGACCTACACGACTGTGACGAGGACGGGATCAACTGTGGCATCCTATCACACTTAATTCAGCTAATCATGACACTATTCATCGTCACACCACCTCCCATAATGGCCCTCCGTAGTAAACCAGTCCAATAGAGTGCTTAGCGAGCTGACCGAGTCCTCTGGCCCATCGTTATGCCACATCGTACGCCGCGTCCGCTTAGTTTTACTCTGTTTGCTCGTCAGAGTGCGGGTGTTTCTGGCTGTGATGATACAACGAGGAGTTGTGCTTTGTTCCTCTTCAGCAGCGCTGGCAAGAAAATTAGGTGTAAAGGTAGTCACGTTTGACGCCTGCGATGTTTGGTACACATCATGTAACGGGTTGGCTGGTAGTTCAATACTCGACTGAGATTCATCGCTCGCCATCGCAGCCCGCATTCTTGCTCGCGTTGGCCCCCTCTTCTTGTGTGTGCCTGATTTGTTATTTTTGCTGGGAGTCCAACTTGCTGCCAAAGGGTCGCAAAGTGCTTCGATTTCGCGGCAGGATAGGGGGTCGGCAGCAAGATGATCGGCCCAATTTCCACCAAGTACAGCTCGAGTAGCTTGCGCCCGCTAATCGGAGCGACTGGAAACAAATCACTCTGCTATACATATGTATTCTGCGCTGCTCAGTTATCATTTTTCGATCTTGTCGTTCGACAAACCTGGATCGCGTTCTTACCCGCACCAGCAACAGCACCTGGAGGCAAATAAAGGGATCATTTTCGTGGTGCCTCGATCCGCTGCGATGTCCAGTCAATTTCTTTTATGACAGCACCTTGCCAATGGCAAATTGCCACCGGAGTTCGTTTGTTGTAGTAGCATTTGACCATCTCAACAAATCGCGTTCTCGATGAACCACGAAAATGATTGAGATGAGGTGGCTGACGGAAGCTGCTCAATAGAAGTAGGAGGAGGCACGCTGTTTAAATTCACCATACATTTTTCGGGTTGCCTTGTCATTGTCGACTTGAAATACAAACATTATCGAAAGTTGAGGCAGAAAAAATAAAAACGACGGCGTCGCCAGTACAGTGTACATGAGGGGTATTCAAACGTCGAATACACATTCAATGTACATGCAATGCATGGCAACTCACGACGTGCCATCCAAAGAATCCGCTAGATTACCACTTCTTGAATGTAATCCTGACACTCATTTCAACAAACTTTTTCCGTTGATTAAAATCGCGATAATGCAATGCACTCTGGGCTTTGATAAAGAGCACTCTGGGTTTACTACAATCTATCCTCTTAAAACGGCCACGCCTGCTCAAGCTTCCGGAGGAAGTTGTGGTCGTTCATCGGGACGTTGGCCTTACCAAACTTCGTTTCGTTTAAAGCAACCCGCGCCAAGTCCGTCATCTGGTCCCACATAATGAGATCTTGGAAATCGCCAGCTTTATCCGTGACATCCAAAGCGTGGTTCAACGGCCAACTGTGCTCGTACTTGACCTTGACACTGGTTCCGTCGATGACATCGGCAGAAGGCGGCGCGTATTTCTTGTGGCCGCTGTGGTAGGATGGAGAAACGGCCAGGATTTTCGGTTCCAACACTTCTGGGTTGTCAATCCACACCACAACGTGCTCCCAGTCATGGCGGTGTCCTAGACGCGACGACGGAGAGTCCTTCGGGAAGTACCACGAGTACATGATGGCCCACACATCGCTGTACCATACCGAGCGGCCGTAAACTTGCGAGCCGTGACCGGAGCCTCGACAACCTCCCTTGGGGCTACCCGACTCCTGAAGTCCACCACTAGTCTCACCAATGTCGTTCACTGCTGGGTATGAGACGCATCCCGAAAGGATGGCGAGCTGGGGTTTGAACTTGACAGCAGCCTTTTCAGAGATCGTGATTGGTTCGGGCTGGATGAATGGCTTGACGTCCTTGTGTGGAATTGTCTTTGGTTGCCATGGTTCTTGCTGTTGTTGTTGTTCCTGTTGTTGCTGTTCCTGTTGCTGTTGTTCCTGTTGGGGAGTATCTTGGGCCTGAATTGCGACAACCAAGAGGACGACGGCAATGATGAATGAGCCGAGCTTCATGTGGCGATTGGTTATTTCGAGTGCTGTGCAGGGGAAGTTGCTTTGACTTGGATAATTGGAAAGTGAGTTGAACGGTAAGTGAGTCTTGCCAAGTCGCTTTCCGATGCAAAACTGTGCATCGAGAATTCGGCCAGACTAGTAGCATAAACAGCAGATGGCAAAGCACAACTCGCATCATTATCCAGATGAACTTGGCGAACATGATGCTGGAGGACCGCAAGGAACTTCGGAAGGCAACGACCAGCTGACAACTGGAAGTACAAATAGGATGAGAAGATTGCGGCGACTTTGATTAAGATCGTTTATTGCTCTTATAAATTAACAGCACCATCAAACATCAATTTGCTAAACGAAGATCATACGGTAGCTGCAAACTACAGGCTCGAAGCGATATTGAACGAAGTCCTAGAATTGTAACGTGGTGAATGAATATTGAATAACAAATACATGTATTGTAATGTATTGCACGGGTGTCGATAGAAGTTTGAAGGTTAGGTTGCCATCCACGCCGACTCATAAATGAGCTAAACGGTGTCGTTGGCCGTAGTAGCATCACAACTGGCTGTTGAGGGAACAACTTTGCATCCTGAATGGTGGATTGCGATGCGTAACTTCATTAAGAAGATTCATTACGTGTAGCTGCTGGGTGCTATATGTGGCTTGTGGACTTGAAGAAAAGTGTTCTCTGATTCGGAGATTCCAAAAGTGTTTTCAATCGCTTGCAGCTGCAGATTGTTAACTCGTATTTTGTCAATGTGCTTTATACCAGAAGTCCCCATCGGGATCGCTATTACGTCGGAACGAGAGGCACACAAGATGCGGGAGGAAGGGAGATGGAGGTTGGATGCGGCGCGAGTCGCGCTTTAGTTACGATAAGTTTTGTAGTGTGGCAAGTTCCTACGAAACAGCACCAAAGTGCCGAGAACGACGACATATGCCAAGGGGTAAAAAATAGGATGCGAATGTGAAGAGGAGGATTTGTATGGCTTTAATCACCACTAAATGACTTGTATAGAGAAGTGAATTGTACTGTACTTCGAAGTACTCTATGCACCCTATTTCTACTGCGCAAAATTGAACGAGTATTAGTTTGTTTACGAACTGCAGCTCGTTCGTAATACCCTGGTTGAGCCGTTGTCACAATGTGAAGGATTCATACATCCGCACGAAAGAAACTCTAGAGTACCTGTTCTGGGCTTGCCCGCGAGCACAGCAAGCATGGCTAGCGTTAGTGAAGCACTGGACCGGAACTCAGATCACGATCCAGCAACTTCAACCGTATAAGTGCTTTATTGCATCTCGACGGGCATCTAAGATAGCCAAGCGTCTCGAACAGACTAGCACCCAGTGATACGGGCAATTCACGAAACAACACCAGAATGCAGCGTCGAAGATATGATGGGCGTACTGCAGTATTGCAACGACAGCGCTTTGGATGCAGCACAGCAATTTTCCGCAAGGAACAAATAACGGTCCAGGAAGGCGTGTGCCGCATTTGGCGCACAACAATGAGGCAACTCTGTGCAGTAGCACAGTGAGACTCCAGGAAAGTAAACACCAAGATGGAAGGCATCCGCCTTCGCCAACTCCTCGATAGCTTTGAGTATATCAACATTGAAGCATCAGGGAGTTTAGATTCACCACAAGCTGCTCGATCTAGGACCCCAGCTCCAATCGTACAGTGGCTTAAGATGTTTCAGGGATCTGTTAGCTAAACGTTAAATAGACGCTGTTGATCATCATCATCAACGTGAATGATTCTCCCGACCGTAGACAAAAGTATGTGGTGGAAAGCAAAGTCCTCCACCCAGTCAGGAATGGACGAAGTGGACCATTCCAATGAAATGAAGAAAGTCACCATTCGGTGACGATCTATACTACAGGTAACCAAAATGCCGCCACCTAGAAGCATGGACGATAGCACGAGCTCTACGCGTTCACGTTATACTAGAAGAGGCAATGTCCAGTGTTGTCGAAACAAAACACAATTATTTCTTCCAGTTTTCACGGCGAATACTATTATGTTGGCCAACAACTGTACGGTGTGCAAAAGGAAGGACTGCGTGTCTTCCGATGGCTAGAACCCTTGCGCTCTTACCTACTCGTCACAACAATCATTGCGTCGCCATGTGCACTACATGAAAGGTTGACAGCAGCCGCTGCTCGCGCGTAGTTTTCCCAGACTTCAGTAATACTTAATGAGTAACAGCTGACTTTGGTCCGGTGTAGACAAATACCAGGTCATATGGTCATGACCTCGTGACTTTATCGTTTTTACTTCGAAGTACCTCCTATCCATTTTCGATTATCTAGATCTGTGCGGTCGTTGTATAATAGGCTCAAGAAAAGGAAAGAGCTAGCAAACGCATGTTTTATCATAACTACACGTTTATTTTGCCCACCATCAACAGTAGCAAAAATAAATTTCGATGCAAAGCTTACCAGACTTGAGCGATTATCACTCAGTACAAAAAAGCCCTCGGTTTTAAGTACAGCAACTGAAGATGGTACCGTTAAAATGATAAATCGGTAGCACAATTTGAGCTGCGCAGGCCTCGCTCACTCTGAACGTAGACTGCGGTATGTCTTCTGCGACGTAGCGCCGGTCGGCCCAGTATCGGCCGTCCCAGTTCCCGTGTCAGCAGTGCTGGTATCAGTCGTGCCGGTGTTGGTACCAGTCGTGCCGGTCGTGCCAGTTGTGCCAGTACCATTTGACCCAGTGCCTGCAGTCTTTGTAGACGCACCCGAATAGCCTGTATCGCCAGTGAGTCCTCCAAGACCAGGAAGCCCACCGGTTAACCCTCCAAGACTCGAAAGTCCGCCGGCACCACTGCTGAGACCACCAAGACCGGGAAGTCCGCTAGTGCCACCGCTGAGACCAGGAAGCCCACCACTGAGGCCACCCATACCAGGAGTCCGCCACTGAGACCGCTGAGACCACTAAGACCAGGAAGTCCACCACCGAGGTTAGCTCCGTGCACGCCGGCATTGCCACCAGTCCCGGTGAGTCCACCGAGCCCACTTAATCCGGGAAGACCCCTCCGAGCCCACCGAACGTCTCCGCAACTTGTTTTTCGGCTTGTACGCCACTTAACAGTGCCATGACGGCGACGCATAGAGTGGAGATCTCGTTACTGTTGATCATCGTTTTCGGTAGGACGTGGTAAACTTGGTGTTAAAGGTTGAAAGGTCTTCGTTCGAAGATAACCGTGAGTTGAGTCTTGTAGTGGGCCGCTTGGTTGGTTTGGTGGGAGCTCGAAAGAGGAGATTTAAGAATGAACTGAGGAGATGCAGACCCAAGTGCGATGGAGGTTAACGTGCTGTTGCTGAGAGGGACGAACAGCGAGAAGGTGGTCAAGCGTGGATGATTTGAAGCAGGCGATACCCCATACAGACGGACGGAGGAACAGGCGAACAGATGAACAGATGCAAAGGTTTGGTACCTAATGACAAGTCGATAGCATGTCAATCAAGGATTATGATGTTGCGCCATGTGCATTTCAGTCAGCTGTCGCGAACTTGTGGCATACAGGCAACAACTGATTCATTTGTTCATTGGATACGGGGATATATTAATAACAGTCTACTATAACATGTTGCTTTGTGCAAGGATGTGCTAGACACCCCATGCTTCAGCACGAGCAGGTGGGTGCTGAGCTTGGCAGTATAAGATAGGTAGATGAGACCTGCTGGCATATCTTCGTGTGGCCCTGGGGCGTATCTGCTACAGATAAGATGTAGCGTACCAATCGGCGTCATGGAACGGGACACCGATTCTTGTCTGGTACTTTTTGTATGCAACTTTATGTTTGTATGGTCAATGTTGATGCTGACTTTTTGGTAGGGTCACAAGAAACGTGTACGGGTACGATGTGCACTTATGAACCGCGTTCGTATATAGCAGTGCAATGAAGAAAAACAGCTTCCAAGGTGGATGTTGTTAACGTCGACTACTACGCATTGCGCTCGTTGCATGCAAAGGATTTGTTTCAACTGTCTGTGTAGTTCTTTCCAATCAACCACGTACTCTCTGCAATCCGATACGCCCCAGGGCCACACGAAGATATGCCAGCAGGTCTCATCTACCTATCTTATACTGCCAAGCTCAGCACCCACCTGCTCGTGCTGAAGCATGGGGTGTCTAGCACATCCTTGCACAAAGCAACATGTTATAGTAGACTGTTATTAATATATCCCCGTATCCAATGAACAAATGAATCAGTTGTTGCCTGTATGCCACAAGTTCGCGACAGCTGACTGAAATGCACATGGCGCAACATCATAATCCTTGATTGACATGCTATCGACTTGTCATTAGGTACCAAACCTTTGCATCTGTTCATCTGTTCGCCTGTTCCTCCGTCCGTCTGTATGGGGTATCGCCTGCTTCAAATCATCCACGCTTGACCACCTTCTCGCTGTTCGTCCCTCTCAGCAACAGCACGTTAACCTCCATCGCACTTGGGTCTGCATCTCCTCAGTTCATTCTTAAATCTCCTCTTTCGAGCTCCCACCAAACCAACCAAGCGGCCCACTACAAGACTCAACTCACGGTTATCTTCGAACGAAGACCTTTCAACCTTTAACACCAAGTTTACCACGTCCTACCGAAAACGATGATCAACAGTAACGAGATCTCCACTCTATGCGTCGCCGTCATGGCACTGTTAAGTGGCGTACAAGCCGAAAAACAAGTTGCGGAGACGTTCGGTGGGCTCGGAGGGGTCTTCCCGGATTAAGTGGGCTCGGTGGACTCACCGGGACTGGTGGCAATGCCGGCGTGCACGGAGCTAACCTCGGTGGTGGACTTCCTGGTCTTAGTGGTCTCAGCGGTCTCAGTGGCGGACTCCCTGGTATGGGTGGCCTCAGTGGTGGGCTTCCTGGTCTCAGCGGTGGCACTAGCGGACTTCCCGGTCTTGGTGGTCTCAGCAGTGGTGCCGGCGGACTTTCGAGTCTTGGAGGGTTAACCGGTGGGCTTCCTGGTCTTGGAGGACTCACTGGCGATACAGGCTATTCGGGTGCGTCTACAAAGACTGCAGGCACTGGGTCAAATGGTACTGGCACAACTGGCACGACCGGCACGACTGGTACCAACACCGGCACGACTGATACCAGCACTGCTGACACGGGAACTGGGACGGCCGATACTGGGCCGACCGGCGCTACGTCGCAGAAGACATACCGCAGTCTACGTTCAGAGTGAACGAGGCCTGCGCAGCTCAAGTTATGCTATTGAACGAATCTTGTTGATGCCGGTTGCAGTGCTTTCATCTGAGGGTTTTTTGTAATGAGTGGTAATACATGTACACCGTATCTACTTACTGCATTCGAGTCTGTGTTGTTTAACTGATGTCGTGGGTAGAACGTGATACCGTTCAGGTCGATTTCATCTGCTAGTTACTTCGGCTGTCGAAACTTGAAAAGTTTAAGGTATTGATAACTAGGACTCGAACCACTATCTCCACACTGCTGATATTCACTAGGAACATCACTACCAAGTATCTCTTGACGTAAGCCACTTAGATCAAGATAACCAAGACTTAGTTATCCATGTGCTGTGACTACCAAACCAGTGTCGCTGCACTTTAGCTCGTCGTGAGTTCTGCTCTGCTCACTACAAATTGAGTTCTGCCCGACATCCTATTCCTACTCATGCAGCGGTTGCCCAATAGAGGTCCTCGTGGCGCCTACTCACGGCTGCACCTTCGCCGTACATCACGCAGTGATGTTACCTCTCCTTGATCCTTGGTATTCCTTCTTGGTCACCTCCTCCAGTGGCAACCTTTCGTTCTGAGATCTTCCAACTGCCAGGTATCAGCGGGTCGGCGCGCTCATCACTAGCCTGCTGGTGTAGACCACACCCCTCCTTGGATTGTCCTGCGTCGCTTGTCATGTTCACTGCTGCCTTGGTCCACGTTGCTGTCCTTTGTTCTGCTGTGGTGCGCCATGCTTCGTGGTCACCTGGCCATCATCGTTCCATAGTATTTCAATACTTTCGCTGACCCGCAGTACCTTTTGGCAGAACCTCAAAATTTGTATTGCAATTCGCCCATACTTTTTTGTTCGTCGTAGAGGCGAACGAGTTACGAGTCGTAAACTTACGACGCCTCACAGGGCGTTCGATTGCAAGATTTTTCGGGGTATCACCTCTTGGGGACACTGTGCGTAAAGAGTGTTCAATAGTTTAATGATCGCGCTGTTTCCAAGAGCTGGAAGATCGAAGTGTGAAAGCCATAAACTTTGTTCGTTGATAGATTTGACCGAAATGCTTGAGCTCTACTAACGCACCTGATCGGTCCGTTGTCTAGGGCTGTCTTCTACCACAACTTGCATTGCCATGTTTTTTCTTCTTCTTCCAAACCCTCACTCTAGTAAGCTTGAAAGTATAATAGTTGCCTCAGTTGCCTTTAGACGAGTACTTACGTCAAAGGCTCCAGCAAATGTTGCTGTTCATCGACAAGGGTACACTCCATCAATATGGCTGGCAGGCTGTTTTCATATGCACAGCCCAAGCACTTGCTGTTTTTGATTAAAATCGCGATTAAAACCATATGGCTAACCCTCTCCTTTTCATCCTAGTTTTGCACCACTGTAGGCTACAGGGTAAGCCTGTCAACTTCCACGGTGCAAACGCTCAGCGAACTGTACCTACAATGAACGTACACGAACGGGGCGTCAACTGCGCGAACGGGGTCTCAACCGTACCAAAATAAGCCTACACTCAATGGTATGCAAAATAAAATTCTACGATGGACCATGGGCGTGGCTTATCAGCCGCCGGTCGCAACGCCTCAAGATGCGAAAAATGCGCTCCTGGACTTTCTCTATGGTCCTGGTGACAAATCCATTCGCACGACCAACAGCGAGGGCTCTGCTCCATCACCGAGCCATTGTGAGAAGGCGGAAGGTGAGATTTACGCATATCTGAGCCACGCGGCTACGATCAAGCGCTGGCAGCAAGTCAATCCGTTCAATTGGTGGTGCAGCAGTCAGTCTTCGTACCCCCCACTTACTACTGGCGTGGAGGTGGCTTGGGTGTGTCACTACACCCGTGCCCTCCGAGCGTGCCTTCTCAACTGGAGGAAACACTGACAGTTAAGCGATGTTCGCCTACACCATCCCTCGTGCACGACATTGTGTTCCTGTCTGAAAACTTTAGGCCGATTCAGAACATATAGTTAAACGCACAAGCATGCAGGGGATATCGCGATGCAACAATGCATGGTGTCGCTGTGTGAAAATGTATGCCCGCAGCCGTATTTGTGTTTGAGAAGAATGAAATGATCGGCTTTAGCCGACATGAGCCCCAAATGTACCAACGATCTGTAAGATGAGTAGTCTCGCTGATGTTGTTTATGGTGATGCAGATTTGACACTTGTACGAGGCAGAATTTGTAAAGGTAGCAAAAGTCATGGCAAAGAAATGAGTCTTTACAAAAACCAAGTCGATTTTCTCGACACCGTTCGCGCTCTGTCGCACCGTACGAATGTACAGTGCGAACGTACACTCCACGTTCACACCGTTCGCTGAACGTAAACACCACTACTACAGGAGTCTCTTACGCTGCATCAACTCTTCGTCCAACGCAAGGAGGTATCCTTCTAGTCTCTCGCACCGGGAATGATAGCGACCCCGATGGGTTCTAGCTTGTTGATACAAGGCTGAGAATCAAAGTCCTAGGTGCTCAAGCGCTTTTACCAGACTAATTTTGTCGCAAGCCTCGAAGCCCACAATTTGTATTAATGCGAGACCCAAGTTAAATGTACATCCACTAACTGGCGTGTCACTGTCGCCGTTCTTTACAAGCAAGTCCCAACCAACAGCGGGAACATAGATAATCCGCAGCGTATTAATCCTTGTTACGCTTTGAGTCAGACCTCCCTGAATCCCGCAATTAATAGCATTGGCGGAGGGGTTAGAGCGCTCCGCAATTCGATACTCACGCACCACGTTTGATTTTTCATAACGCAGCACTTCTGTTGTCAACACTTTCGTTTTAACTGTTCTTCCTTACTGCTTGAAGTAAAGTGTAAACAGTACAACTTGCAATGTTCGTACTTTGTGTTGACGGCAGGGGTCGCACCTATAATCCAACAGCATAGCAAATTTTCTTGAAGCCTCTATAGCCTTCTCATCCTATTTGTGCTCCCAGTTGTCAGCTGGTCGTTGCCTTCCGAAGTTCCTTGCGGTCCTCCAGCATCATGTTCGCCAAGTTCATCTGGATAATGATGCGAGTTGTGCTTTGCCATCTGCTGTTTATGCTACTAGTCTGGCCGAATTCTCGATGCACAGTTTTGCATCGGAAAGCGACTTGGCAAGACTCACTTACCGTTCAACTCACTTTCCAATTATCCAAGTCAAAGCAACTTCCCCTGCACAGCACTCGAAACAACCAATCGCCACATGAAGCTCGGCTCATTCATCATTGCCGTCGTCCTCTTGGTTGTCGCAATTCAGGCCCAAGATACTCCCCAACAGGAACAACAGCAACAGGAACAGCAACAACAGGAACAACAACAACAGCAAGAACCATGGCAACCAAAGACAATTCCACACAAGGACGTCAAGCCATTCATCCAGCCCGAACCAATCACGATCTCTGAAAAGGCTGCTGTCAAGTTCAAACCCCAGCTCGCCATCCTTTCGGGATGCGTCTCATACCCAGCAGTGAACGACATTGGTGAGACTAGTGGTGGACTTCAGGAGTCGGGTAGCCCCAAGGGAGGTTGTCGAGGCTCCGGTCACGGCTCGCAAGTTTACGGCCGCTCGGTATGGTACAGCGATGTGTGGGCCATCATGTACTCGTGGTACTTCCCGAAGGACTCTCCGTCGTCGCGTCTAGGACACCGCCATGACTGGGAGCACGTTGTGGTGTGGATTGACAACCCAGAAGTGTTGGAACCGAAAATCCTGGCCGTTTCTCCATCCTACCACAGCGGCCACAAGAAATACGCGCCGCCTTCTGCCGATGTCATCGACGGAACCAGTGTCAAGGTCAAGTACGAGCACAGTTGGCCGTTGAACCACGCTTTGGATGTCACGGATAAAGCTGGCGATTTCCAAGATCTCATTATGTGGGACCAGATGACGGACTTGGCGCGGGTTGCTTTAAACGAAACGAAGTTTGGTAAGGCCAACGTCCCGATGAACGACCACAACTTCCTCCGGAAGCTTGAGCAGGCGTGGCCGTTTTAAGAGGATAGATTGTAGTAAACCCAGAGTGCTCTTTATCAAAGCCCAGAGTGCACTGCATTATCGCGATTTTAATCAACGAAAGCCATGCTTGTTTATGTGTCAAACTCATTACTGACGTATGTGCAATCAGCGGCGTCGCTATGACAAAAAACAGGACAAGTTCTTTCGATTTCAACACCATGCGAGCCATCTTAGTTACGTTAGGGCGTTTACTGTAACATTTTCCCTCGTTTGATATAATACTATCTTTCCTTCATATTTTGGCGGCAATGTCGCACGCAATTTGTAGTGTGAAGCACTCCCTTTTAGGCTTACTAGTGGCGAAGTGTGCACGGCGCCAGGGAGTGAAAGTACTACTTTTTCAAAGTGTAGATCCACTATAAAATAGCTTTGAAGAGTGATGTTCTCTGTAATGGAAGTCGTGTACGCCCCGTGCCCCTCCGGTCTTCGCTGATCGCCATCAGTTAGTGTCCAGTAGAGTGTTCTCCAGCTGTGCTTAATCCTAAGACTATTGACAACTGACGTCCGCTTCGGTGGGGTCGTGCAAGCGATAGTGTTTATCAGCAGATCTTTAGTTGCTCGATGACTGCGTCATGTGGACTCGAACCACGAGGATCGCTGTCCCGCTTTGACTTACCCAGCCTATTGATCTATGAACTCGAAAACACCCTGACCTTACTCGGACTCAAACCGCTATCTCCACACTGCTGATATTCACTAGGAACACCACTACCAAGTATCTCTTGACGTAAGCCACTTAGATCAAGATAACCAAGACTTAGTTATCCATGTGCTGTGACTGCCAAACCAGTGTCGCTGCATTTTAGCTCGTCGTGAGTTCTGCTCTGCTCACTACAAATTGAGTTCTGCCTGATATCCTATTCCTACTCATGCATCGGTTGCGGACGAAGCCGCAAAGTCAAAGAACACAAAGGCGAGCGGGAAAGTGCGCCTTCGTTTGTGGAGCAACCCCAAGAGGCGATGGAGGAGAGCGAGCAGTCTGAGGATACAACGAAGACAACAGCTCCATCCGAAAAGGCTCCCACTCGACAACAGAAGAAAAAGACACGAAAGGAAACATCGGGGTGAGCTAGGATTATACTTGTGCCGCCTTCAAGTTCCAGTAAATCAAAATGTTACCTACGTACAGTGCGCGCCGATGCAACGTGAAATGACCAGTCGGCCGCATATTTTAGTCGAACAAAGGCTCAAAATGACCGCAAGATGTTGATCTTTCACGTGATGGCTTTCGTTTCGAAACTAATTAAATGCTGACAAGTAACATTTTGTTTGGCGGGGTCTCATATAAACGATAAATGGCGTACTTCAAAAAGCGAGCAAAGACGAGCATGACTAGTCGATTAAACACGCCTTTGAGCATGACCAATACAGTTCATGCTCATCATATGACGGACCTGACGCGAATAGTTTTGAGATGACAAACGTTTGGTTGCCGATGGACGATCATAACTTCAAGCCAAAACTCGTAAACTTGGCTATTCGAAGGCATTTGAGAACGTACGCTTCAACGTGTTGATAAAGGCTGCAACCTGTGAGATGATATTCATAGCCTAAAGAATACTTGAGTACAGTTTTCGCCAATTTCCCGAATCTGTTTACTTCTTCCATGCGGGTGTAGTCATGTGAGCGCCACGTCCACGACCTCCGGGACCAGGAGCTGGTGGAGCTTGCGAACCTCCAAATGTCGGTTGAATAGTGTCTGAGAATCCGAAGCCAACAGGCATGCCGGCAGCTGGTGGCGAGTTGACGCCGTAATTTTCTCCGTAGAACTCGTTAACCAACGCGGCTGCCCACTTTGATAAGTGCTCTTCACCGCACTCAAATTGCACGGTCTCCAGCGCGTCAATACCTTCATTCGCCTCAACAAGCGAGACACCGCGAGGGGCCACACGTAGCACGTTCTCAATAAAACGCAGCGAGTTACCAACGATGGCCACATCCGCCACGGTTAGGAGGTGCAAGAAACCCTTGAGGACATCGAGCGCCAGCACCTTCTCCATATGTGCTGTGCTTGTGAGAGCGATGTTCGTAAGCGCAAAAGCCACTTCACGACGCACTTCGTAACTACCGTCCTGGAACTGTTGACCCAGCAGCGGTAGAAGTTGCGCCTGCATCAGCATCTCAACAACTTGAGCATCAGACGCAGCCAGGTTCGAAATGACCCAGGACGCTTCAGCAGCCAGAGATTTCTGTTCCACTTGAGCCACAGCAGGTTGCAGGAACTCGCGCAATTTCGGCAAAACCACCGAATCAGCCCCCAGTAGGCGACGAACGTATGGCATTTGCCACTCATCGGTGTGATGATCCGGTGAGCCGCAGCAAATATTGCCAAACACACGTAGAATCGGAGTCAGCAGTAGCTCGTTGTTTGTATGGAAATATGGCAGCAGCAGCTCTACAAGTCCATTCTCCAGCATGAGCTTCAAGTACTCTTCCTCTCGTGCCGTCAGGAAGCTCAAGAGCCATGTGACTTCCACCACAATGTCCTCGCTAAAAGTTGCAGACGAACTAGGCTGCTGTAGTCCCTTAACCACAACAGGAATGATGCCAGCGTCCACAAACGGCTTGGCTGGGGTCTCAAAACCTCGAGCCAAGTTTGACAGTGCCCAGGCGCTAGTCTTGGCCAATTCTTTTTCACTGGGATTGCTTAGCAACTTGACAAGTGGTACGACTGCTCCATTGGCAATGAGCTGTTGACGGAACTCCTCACAGTCCGCTGCAATGTTGCCCAGCACCCAGGCAGCGTGCTCGGCCAGCGAATGGTTCGAGCCTTCCAGGAACTGCAGTAGGCGAGGTACAGCCGGCAGCACCAACTTCGTGTGCTCGTACTGTCCGCTGGCAATGTTGGTCAGACACCACAAAATCTCCCGATACACTTCTCCACCCGTGCGAGTGGCACTTGCCAACGGTGACGCCGAATTTAACAGCGACACCATCACAGGTACAATCTGTCCCGTAGATATCAAAATCATTCCATAAATAAAAGCATTTCATCCAAAAATAAATTAAACTCTCCGTCCTGTCATAATTGACCCCATTTTGAGCATACGACAGTCCTATTGGCGTCAAATAGGACACATGCACGCGGACAAAAACGCACCCCAGACTCAATGATCTGCTCCACGGCCTCGTAGTCGTTTCCGTGGGTCGCCAGCAGCACGCGGATCTCCTTGAGCGTCTCGAAGCGCGCCTGGCTCTTGGCAGCTGACGCGTTGCTCGTATCCGCCAAGATCTTGACCAATTCCCCAATGTTTCGGCCCGTAAGAGGCGGCTGGTCAGCCGACATGAGACGGCGGCGCTTTGTCTGCACTGCAGCGCGCCGCTTGTCCTTCCGCACTTGCGTCGTCGTGCGCTGCCGTCGCGCCTTGAGCGCACGCGACTCGGCGGCTGCGTCGTGCTTCTTGAGCGAGCTGCGAGGCGTCCTTGGTGGCATCTTTAGCGAGTGAGGAATTAGGAATTAGTTAAGATCGAATGCTATTTTTAGAGGCTAAAACATAGACTAAAATGAAGGATACGAAAGGGTAACTTAACGACGTAAACTAGCTACGAACCGGCAATAATTATTGCAATAGTTGCAATAACTGCATCGCAGGGCAGTACCTGCATAATATAGCCTGCATTGCTGCAAGTGTATGGCATTTCAAAAAGTGTTCAACTGGTGTACATTGACCAATTTTAGTTGTTGTTGTCGGTGGTGTCCAGCTCAGCGCCGGGATTCGGGTTCTGGATCACAATGAGCGCGTACTCTTTGTCTGCCACAGTAGCAACAAATAGCAAAACAGTAGCAACAAGACCCAGTTAGTTAGTTAACCATAGTCATAGTCAACCCCTCTCTGTAACCAGTTTAGTGTCTCTATGGTCGAACCTGGGGCAATCATGATCTCGTGTTTCTTGGAGCGGATCCGCAGGAACGTCATGTCATTGGTCGGGTCCAGAGTACGGATGGTGGACTTGGCCTTGGCTGCCAATTGGGAGATGAGCGCTGCGTGGTCCATGGCGAACTCCTCGTCGCTGGTGCTGGAATAGATGGGGACGCCCTCCTGGTTCACGATGAGCACGGCTTGCACGCCCTTGTGGCTCTTGATGCGTTTGATGGTCTCTTCCGCCTCGTATCCTGGCTTCACAACATGATATTGGTGTGGTTAGAAGGTATTAAATGGACCTTAGACGCACAGAGGCGAGTAGAAGGAGGAACAAGACGCACCATCGTCGTCTATGGGGCTTCTCGTGCAAAATTTACTGTGGAATCCGACTTTTCAAGGTGAATGTTACACGAAGGTCGTAATAATTGTAAAATAAATGCAGCCAATCAATTTTGACAGGGAGCTAAAGAAGTAGCCATGTTGGATAAACACAAGTAAGGGGGAAATGACTTTGTGTGATTTAAATGCTAGCATGTTTGAGTGCAGCCGCCTCGGGATTGAACTCTGGCGTCTCAATGAACTGCAGGAAAAGATTTATGAGTCGTTTGCGCAGACCTTCCAGGCTCTTTTCCTTACGTCCGCGACTGAGCATGTCAGCTTCACGGTCGATGAGCTCCACCAGTTCACGAGTCAATGCACAGTCGAACTCTTGGACGGTCCACTTGATGTGCAGCAGCATGTCCAGTCGCTCGTCCACCGATCCCAAAGGGATCCGCAGTCCGTGGTACAAATCCATGAGCTCCTTAGCCCTTACAGTAAATGGCGTATGCACCTCCTTGACGTCGCCGTCGCTCATTTGCCACTGCTTCGGACGTGCCATGAACTGCAACATTGCCTCGATGCGCTGTTTACGGTTGGCGTCTGTGGCTGTCAGCTTCAGGCGATCGATGGTCTGTAATAGCTTGGTTTCCTTCGCCAAAATCGCGTCCAACGCGCGTTGCCGCTCACTTGGATCTAGCTCGCGCTGCTCGCGCACCTTGCGGCATTCAACTTGTCGCCATTTGTCCAGTTCATTGTACAGCACCTCAAAGTCGCTCACGGTATTCGGGTGCATCCGACGGTTAACTTCACGACGCTGCCGACTGACGTCCTCGGCCTCGTTTTCTTGCGCTTCGACTTCCGCGAGCATATCCATACGACGTCGCTGCTCGCCAATATTATACACATATGATCGAGCACGAAATCCACGCCAGAGGCGCTGCATCAACAGCACCGAATCTTCTCGTAGACTATCTAGCTGGTACGAGTCAAAGTAGGGCCGTGCAGTCACATGACGGTCATACGCCTCGTCCAACTTCAGATCACGCCGTGTCATTTGAGTGCCCGACTCGCGATGTGTCTGCAAAGACCGTGTCGCGAGTTCTTGTGTTTGTGTCTCTCGGTGAAAACGTACTGGGCCCATATTGCGGCGTGCACGCGATAAGATAGTCTGCTCAAATTGGAAGGAAACAATCGTTTTAGCAAGGAAGAGCTTCGCGAATCAGCAGAGTAATCGGATAGCGTACCTGAGTGGACGCATGATGGAATTGTTGCTGAGTTTTGCGGTGCCTAAAGCCTCCTAGATACGGTTTGTGGCCTGTGAATTTTTCGATGTCCACCACAATTGTGCTGGCGTGATCGGTCTCCTCTACACAAGCAATTAACACCGCTTCGTCAGCGAGAGAATTCAAGACTAGCAAAAGGCAGATAAGCAATTTTCACCGTTGTAGACCTGAACTTGTATGCGATCTGGCATCACATAATCGCTAACGGTCGCTGGTCTTGCAACATACGCTTCGAGAGTGCACTCCTGTTCACCTCTGGGTAGACCGTACACAGAAAGCGGCAAGTCATCTTCGTTTTGGTTTGCATTGCACGGTCCACGAAGATCAGGAAAGCTCACAAGATCCGCACTCAGCTGCAAGTCAGCACAGAGCAGTTCACGAAGTGCACCTAACGTTGTAAGCGCTGTGACTGTGACGCGATGCCTCACATTGTCAGGTTGCAGCACCACGAGTAATGAGAATTCGGCTCCTTCCAGCTGTTCGGATGAGGCGCGGATAAACTCGGCCATCGCCATTTTCGACGAAGACGACAAGGGCTGATCTGGATCATCCCCATCGACACCACCATTTATTCGGGGGTGTTCTCAGTCTCTTCGGGTGTTGCTGGGTCTTCAGCTGCATCGTCAATGACCGGTTCATCCGGAGGTATCTCGGACGCGTCCTGTTCCTCCACCTGCAGCTCATTTTCCTCATCATCGCCGAGTACGGCTTGCTGCTCGTCATTATCCATTGCTACTGTGCGAAAACCTTGTATCCGTGCTCACTTTTTGAGGAGCCACCACCTTTTCGATAGTCGCGTCCGTCCGTTTCGCAAACAAGACTCGACAAATTCTACTTCAATGTGCATTTCAATTCACATTAATGTGAGGAGTGGGGCGTGTTTAACAAGTTAACGGTGGAGAAGGCTGACAACATTGAGTTCGCTGAGATGGCTAAACAAAATTGCCAGCTGTACCGGGAGACAGAGATGATTTCTCTGGAGCGTTCAACATTTCCAAACACACGCCAAAAGCTGTGGTCTTGAAAGTTTGTACACGAGTTGTGGGCATTTGGATAAGTTTTTGTTTTAGTGCATCAACCAGCTCGTTTGCAGCTTTCACTGTTGTCTATGGAGAGGTGCTACAACCGACGACTTTATGCTGTGCGTTGTCGTTTGGCTTCCTTTTTCTTGCGCGCCAAGGCTGTTTGAACTGGTTTTGACGGCCTTCGTTCGGAATGAAGTCCTTGCGCTTTTTCACCTTCTTCACCTTGCCCGTGTCTAGTGTCTCGTCCCAGTAGTCCTGGCGTCCGGCATTGCGGTGTTTCCATTCCTCCTGCTTTAGAGTGTTCAGCACACGATCGTGCTTTGCAGCAAGTACACGGTCTACAGGCTCGTGAGTCGCATCGCTGCCACTGGTTGTCTCTGTGGACTCCACGTCTGTTTCGCCGGCCCATTTGTCAACTTCCCGCCCAAACAAAGCAGCGTTGCGCACACCGACGTTCTTGAGATGCCGCGGATCGAACGGCACTCGCGTCATTTTAGATGTTGGCACAGTGACGGCAGCGGGAATTGCCTTAGCTTCTGCATCGGCTGTTTCCACAGGAAATTCCTCCACTGATTGAGTCATTGTAAGACTCGGACAAGACTTCCATGAGACTGGCCGGAACCTATACAGACGACCCACGCGACCACTAAAACTATGCACTAAGGAGCGTTTTAGTCGGTGGCGCACAGCGGATGACTTCGCATTTGACAAAGGCACTGGTGATGACGTTTTGACCTGGAATGTAACCACGATCTTGTGCTTCTTTGAGACTCCCACCGACTTATCGTTGCTGGCCTTAGCCGAGACAACTACCAGGGGCTTGGCACCGCTCTCATCTCCTGTGGTCACAGTCGTTTTAAGACTAGCCAGGAACCCATTCATGTCCAAATCCTTTGTCTTCGCCAGCAGCGGCTTCGATGCAGTTGAAACCTTCGAAGGGATCTCTTCCTGCTGTTTCTTGGCCGCTTCAACAACCTCTTTTGCCTTAGCCTTCACCTCCTCCGCCTCCTTAGCCTTGGGCTGGGGTCGTTCGGACAGAGGTAGCACTCGAGAGTAGAAAAGCATGTAAGCCTTCTGTTGCAACACCGTATCCAGGCTCACCCACCGCACCGTGTCATCATTCATCTCATACCATTGACCTGAGGAGCCTTTCACAAAGGCATAGTAATGACCGCAGTCCGTGGAAAACCCTGCGTGGACTAACACAGCATGCAGCTCATATTTCGTACGTCCGCGTCGGCGGTCCTCACAGTTTTGCTCATACCCGAAGCAATGTCGAGCGAACGAGGGAACTCGATATGACGCTTAATCTTACCGAACATGAGGTCGAATCGCTTCAGCTGGATCATCAGCACGTTCGACACTCAGCGATGGTGAGACCCTTTTCAGCACGACTGGGCTTGCCACAGCTCGAGCACTTCCACGCATTGCTGTCATCCAGCGTCTCCACAGCCGTGAAGTGTCGCAACGCACCTTTGACACTGTTAACACCATGCGCGATTTCGAGCGACAGGTCCAAGAAATCGTCGTGCCTCTCTGACACGTAGCCGCACTTGGCGCACTTGAGCGAGTTTTTCAACTTACCTCCGAACACGCGATGCACAAACGTCGTGGTCGCTGCCGCATGTGTCTCACTCTTAATATGGGCCTTCTTCAAGCACGAACGCTGCATGGAGTCCAGCAACAACCTAAAGAACTCGTGTGAATCCTCCTGTCTTCCAATCCGGAAGCTCTTGGAGATATGACGCACATTCATGACCAACTCCTTGGGTTGCAGCACTCTCACTGTGTTGTTCCCATGCACTGACTGCAGCAATCTGGACATGGCACGCACACTGCAAAATGCATTTCCTCCTCCTGAGTTGTTCATGCCATTGCGATGCATTTTCTTGTGCCATTTATTGCTGTTTTGAGCTCCAGAGGATGGCAAACTGCCGCCATTGAAAGACGCAAACACTTCCTTGTCCAGTAAGAACTGGGCGAAGCTTGGCGTGTAGCTGAGACACTGCAGGACGGAGTTCAAGTAGCAAGTATTGCCGAGATTGGCGAAGCCTGGGCCGATCTTCTTGGAGCGTTGCCAGTCCAGAAGTCTCTCCACGGTCTCCGCTGCCACGAGCTCCTTCGTCTGAGGCTTCTTGGGTTTCTGAGCGTCGCCTGAGGTTTCGTCCAGTCGACCAATGACGCGCACGTTGCGTGCACGGACAAAGTCGATGCGTCGCTCGTTCACGAGCGCTACGGCAGACTTGCATTGGGCCTGGAAGGGCAGGGCCGCAGGTTTGGAGACTTTGGGGCTTGTATTGGAGATGTTTGAGGCCATCCCGGTGGATTTAAAGACCGACGAAGTGGCGGAATGATGATGAGAGGGAGCAGGCGCCATTTCCACTGCACGGGGCGCCATGGCGAGCATCGCAATGGGGTCGAAGACGGACTGGAGGTGAACCGATTGGTGGTCGAGCTCAACGGACAAACGAACGAATGGTGGGGGTACATAGGGTACACTATGGGTTACATAGGTTACGAATCATGATTGACAAGTAAAAAAATATTAACTAAAAGTTAACTATGTTTTTATTTTAGCTGGTTGCTCAGTTGCTAAGCTCGTCCTTGGCCTGGTAGAAAGGAAAGTCGTTGTAGCCCTTGCCACCTAGCGCCGAGTTGTAGTACACCTCCCGTGGAGCTTCCGGGTTTACGGGCCAGTCGTTCTGGAACCGCTCGGCCAAGTCCGGATTCGAGATGTACAGACGGCCGAAGCCCACTAAGTCCGCAGATCCACTGCGCACAACTCCTTCGGCGGTGTCACGCGTGTAGTTGTTGTTAGCCATGACGATGCCCTTGAACGCCGTTTTCGCGTCGAATGCAGTCGTAAGACGGCACTTGTCCGTGTACCCGAAGCCAAACCCGTCCAGGATGGCCAAGTAGCCCAGCTTGTGTTCGCTCAGTTGCTCCATCGTGTACTTGAACATTTCGTAATTGTCCTCACTTCCCATACCGGCAAAGGCGCCATTGGGGGCAAGACGCACGCCGATGCGGTGCGACGGAACAACCGTCTTGACAGCATCTACGATCTCCATCAGGAACCGAGCACGATTCTCAAATGAACCTCCATACTTGTCCGTGCGCTTGTTGGTCGACGACTGCAAGAACTGGTCGATCAAATAACCGTTGGCGCTGTGGATCTCCACACCGTCAAAACCTGCTTTCAACGCCAACTCAGCACCGTGACGGTAAGATTCCACGACACCTGCAATCTCATCCGTCTCCAGTGCACGTGGGGTTTCATACGGTGACGCCTCGTAGTTAGCGTTGCGAGTGTGACCGCCCTCAAGACGAAGAGCCGACGCTGACACCAAGTCTCCCTTCGGGTTGAAACTTGTGTGGCCTTGACGACCCATGTGCCACATCTGCATGAAGATCTTGCCTCCCTTCTTGTGCACACGTTCGGTCACGCGCTTCCATCCTTCGACATGGGCGTCCGTGTAGCACGCTGCAGCGTGGTACCACCCGTAACCCTGCTCGGAGATGGCGGTGGCCTCGGAGATGATGAGACCAGCACCCGCACGTTGTTCGTAGTAGATTTCGTTGTCTTCGGATGGCACACGGTCAGCATTAGCACGGCCACGACTGAGGGACCAAAGACGATGCGGTTCTTGAGTTCGAGGTCGTCGCCCAACTTCAGGGGCGTGAAGAGCTTGTAGTCGGCAGTGACGGCAGCCATGACTGGTACTGTAAAGCGGAGGAGGAGGCTTGTTATCAACGAGGCAAATTGAAGAATGAACTCCCTTTTGATACGTGTGCGTTATTCATGTAATCATTGTACTTGTCTTCAGTTTTACCCATTCCAAAATATATCGATCAGAGGCTTCCAAGCATTTAATTGGTGTATTCGACGAGACAGATTGAAGAATGTATTCCTTTTTGATACGTGTACATTGTTCATGTAATCATTGTACTTGTCTTCAGTTTTACCCATTCCAAAAATATATCGATCAGAGGCTTCCAAGCATTTAATTGGTGTATTCGACGAGACAGATTGAAGAATGTATTCCTTTTTGATACGTGTACATTGTTCATGTAATCATTGTGCTTGTCTTCGGTTTTACCCATTTTAAAAATATATCGATCAGGCTTCCAAGTATTTAATTAACGGATTCGACGCAAAAAGCTGCATTACGTCATCAAACATATGTGACATGTGTGAATTCTGAGTTTTGATGAACAAACTTTACCAGTGTATATTCATGGTTAGCAATGACACGTACTCGCAAGGCGAGGATGCTTACGGAGCCTCTTACCATGACAGGTTGCTGCCGTTAAAGTGGAAGAAGTTGCCACTGTCTTCGGGAGTCGCCTTCGCGATGATCTTCGTCAAACCGGCAACGCTGTCCTCTGTGGTTGTCTGGCCCGTGTGACCTGTCATACGGGTCACCACGTAGCCAGGATGCAGCGCCAGAGCAATGATCTTGTCGTCTTTCAGATCATGAGCGAGACTGGAGTTCACCATGTTCAACGCAGTCTTGGATCCGCGGTAGCCATACATACCACCCGAGCCGTTGTCGGAGATACTCCCCATGCGAGATGAGACCTGGCCAACCGTGGCAGATCCGTTCTGGGCAACGGCGAGCTTCAGATTCGGCAGAAAAGCACGGGTCATGAGGAACGGACCAACAGCGTTCACTTCGAACTGCTTCATCATTTCGGCCTTGGTGGTCTGGTCGATACCGCCTCCACCACCAATGCCGGCGTTGTTGATCAGCAGATCAATTGGCCGACCCTTAAGCTGCTCGGCCGCTGCCGTGATGGAAGCTTCGTCACTCGTGTCAATCTGGACGATCTTCTCTAGCTTGAGCTCCTTCAACTGTTCAGATCGTAGATAGCAGAGTTAGCAATGTGATACCGGCAGTAGCAGTAACATTAAAATGGTGACTGATTATCGTACATCAGTGGCGCTCTGCGGGTCGCGAGCAGCAGCAATGACCTTCCAGCCGTTAGTCGCGTAGTGTTTGGTGAAGGCGAGGCCAATGCCGCGGTTGCTGCCGGTGATCAGAACTGTCTTGCCAGACATTGTGGTTGGTGTGAAAGGTGTTTCGATTGAGTTGTGCTCGCTTGGATGTGTCTTGGACAATGAATGCAGACTTGTCGAGGTAAATGCACTAGCACTAGCAGTTCCATGCACACCAAACGTCAACCAAATTGAAGTGCGCAATCTACAACGTCAACGAAAATGCAGCTCGCAATCTTTACAAGTGTTGTGGCGCACAAAATTCTCAAATATTATTTCATTACGCAGTTGGTAGAATTCCCTCGGTGCTATTGAAATACCTCCGCTGATCGGAAGGAAGAACTGTTGGCATCCACGAGACCACCTTTGTGCTTTTATGAGCAATGCGCATATCCTTTGACTACCAAGATGATGGCATTTGGCCTATCTCGGTGCAGAAGAGCAGATGTTGCTAGAAACGGGCGTTGGTTCATCTCAGTGCATCGGAGCTATAGACGAAGCCGGCGACAATCTCTGAGTCCGCTGCCCACCACAGCAGTGTGTCGAATTTGAACCGTTCGCACTGAAATAAGTCTAAAGTAATGGTCTCAGTAAAGCCTCGCCGGACGAGAACTAACGCACTTCGACCGCCATCAAAATTCTTCAACGCTACAACGGAGACCAACACGATCCAATCGAGTTGGTCTAAGCCTTTGGGAGCAATCTGATTGCAAAGACGGGTGCTCAAAGGGCGTGCAACAGGTAGAGACGGGAGCTGCCAGAGAGTTCAGGCATGCCATCGTCAACGCGCAGACGGTCGCCCCGAACTCATTCCCGATTTTCCTCGCCAGTCGAGCTTCACGTCATTCGGCTTGGTACTTACTCCTACCTACTCAACCAAACCACCTGCACCATGATCTTCAAGGCCGCGCTCGCGCTACTAGTGCTTCCGGCTATCGCCACACAAGCTGCCTCAAGCACCTGTGAAATCTCCGACTCCAACTCATGTGCCATCGATTCCCTCACCACCTCCACCGATGACGGGAGCGTTCTCATCTACCCGGAGGCGACACACGATGCGCCTTCGACGACTACGTGGATACCGTCACGACGTTCGAGTCCAGCTCGACGTACTTCTTCCAGGTATTCCCGGCCGAGAACCAAGACAAGAAGAAGCTGCTGCTGTTCTTCCAGGGCGGAGGCGCGTGCGTCGACGAGTACACTTGCAACTTTGCGCTGCAGTGCCAGCTGGGCTCGAGCGCGCTCATCTCGACGGCCGCCACGGTCACGGACACAGGTGTCATGAACCGCAGCCTGACGGACGGCGCCTTCAACGACTACGACATCGTGTACCTGCCGTACTGCACGGGTGACCTGTTCGTGGGCAACAAGTACCTGGAGGCATCCGAGAGTGTGTACAGCCAGGCTCTGGGTAACAAGCAGTGTCTGGGTCAGGACAAGGGCATGCACATGAACGGGTACAATAACACGATGGCGGTGTTGAAGTGGGCGTTGGAGAACTACCCGGAGCCAGAGCACCTCGTGGTGGGCGGGTACAGTGCTGGTTCGTTGGCTGCGCAGATGTGGTCGGCGTTCGTGGCGAAGGAATGGGAAGTGGAGTCGAAGTCTACGAAGTTCCAGGTGCTGGCCGACAGCTACGTTGGTGTGTTTCAGAGTACAAGGTGGCCGCGGGTGAGTTGATCAACTACTTTGGTGGGTGTGGCCTGGTGGGATTCTCGGACGCTATTGTGGAGCAGTGCGAGGCGGAGACAGCGACTGCGGTCGAAATGGTGAGCTCGTTGATGGAGCAGGCTCCGAGTGGGGAGTGGCTGTTCATCGATAGCATTGCCGACAAGACGCAGCGCAAGTTTTACCAGTTGGTACTGTTGGGCATTGCCGGGTATCCATTCACGACGCTGCTTCCGGCAGATGAGTTCTACGGGAACATGACAGAGATCTTGGACACGTACTCGGCATTTATGAACGTGACTCGCTTCAACATTGACAGTGAGCAACACGTGTGGCTGACGGGTAACGATTATGCGAGCGCTGAGGACTTGGAGGGTGAGTTGCTTGGCGATGTTTTGGCGTCGTGGCTGTCGGACTCTGCGAGCACCCCGACGTCGACTACGGCTACTCTACATCGACCCCAGAAGCTGCGACGGATGCACCTACTGCTACTCCGGAATCTACGACCGGTACTCCAATTTCTACTCCTGAAACCAGCACGCCAATCTCGACACCTGAGGCAACGATCGGTGTTACGACCTTGGCTCCTAATGGGACGACAGCTTCGCCGACCTCGATTCCTGAAGTTACGACGGCTACACCGGTGTCCACGACGGACGCTCCGTCTTCTACCACAACGCCCGAGCCCACAATCGGTATCCCCACCTACTGTTAGAAAGATGACCTGACTGATTTAATGCATACTATACAGTGTGGAATTGGGAAATCATGAGAAAGTTTCCGCAGCACTTACTAACCTTGCTCGGCAAGTTTTGCGACTGCTTCTGACACCAATATAAACGACAGAAGCCATTGGTTTTTGACAGATTGGGTATGGTTTGAGAGTTTCAATACTGTAATAGGCTTTGCTGCAAACATCTAGGGCGATCGGGTCAACAAAATTCGATGTCCATGATATGAATGCTGACAGGATGATGGGTGCATACTAGGCAAACGTGCAGTTGTTTCTGTTGATCGAAACTTGCTCGAGCAAACAGACAATGACTTGAATGGCGCCTCCGTGTTTTGGTGGACTACATTGTAAGATCTCTTTATACCAGGCTACTACGCAGTATTAATACAAGTAGCACAGCATGTAGCCCCAACGTAGTGGTGACTGTCAGTCTACCTTATACTCGATTAATCGATGCTTTGAGTGTTCACCAATCTACTGCTATTCGATCTAGCAGAGAGGAGCTTGGATGTGGAATTGTGATAGCAAAGAGCACATCAGTTGTTTCAACAATTGCAGTTGTTGTGCCAGTTGCACTTGTTGAGGTTGTTGCGAGGCAAGCGACGGCTTTGAGGTCTTCGGGGCTGACGTAGTAGGAATAGGCTTCGCCGTAGGAATCAAGTCGTTGCCTCAGGTGTCGAGATTGGCGTGCTGGTTTCAGGAGTAGAAATTGGAGTACCGGTCGTAGATTCCGGAGTAGCAGTAGGTGCATCCGTCGCAGCTTCTGGGGTCGATGTAGGAGTAGCCGTAGTCGACGTCGGGGTGCTCGCAGAGTCCGACAGCCACGACGCCAAAACATCGCCAAGCAACTCACCCTCAAGTCCTCAGCGCTCGCATAATCGTTACCCGTCAGCCACACGTGTTGCTCACTGTCAATGTTGAAGCGAGTCACGTTCATAAATGCCGAGTACGTGTCCAAGATCTCTGTCATGTTCCCGTAGAACTCATCTGCCGGAAGCAGCGTCGTGAACGGATACCCGGCAATGCCCAACAGTACCAACTGGTAAAACTTGCGCTGCGTCTTGTCGGCAATGCTATCGATGAACAGCCACTCCCCACTCGGAGCCTGCTCCATCAACGAGCTCACCATTTCGACCGCAGTCGCTGTCTCCGCCTCGCACTGCTCCACAATAGCGTCCGAGAATCCCACCAGGCCACACCCACCAAAGTAGTTGATCAACTCACCCGCGGCCACCTTGTACTCTGGAAACACACCAACGTAGCTGTCGGCCAGCACCTGGAACTTCGTAGACTTCGACTCCACTTCCCATTCCTTCGCCACGAACGCCGACCACATCTGCGCAGCCAACGAACCAGCACTGTACCCGCCCACCACGAGGTGCTCTGGCTCCGGTAGTTCTCCAACGCCCACTTCAACACCGCCATCGTGTTATTGTACCCGTTCATGTGCATGCCCTTGTCCTGACCCAGACACTGCTTGTTACCCAGAGCCTGGCTGTACACACTCTCGGATGCCTCCAGGTACTTGTTGCCCACGAACAGGTCACCCGTGCAGTACGGCAGGTACACGATGTCGTAGTCGTTGAAGGCGCCGTCCGTCAGGCTGCGGTTCATGACACCTGTGTCCGTGACCGTGGCGGCCGTCGAGATGAGCGCGCTCGAGCCCAGCTGGCACTGCAGCGCAAAGTTGCAAGTGTACTCGTCGACGCACGCGCCTCCGCCCTGGAAGAACAGCAGCAGCTTCTTCTTGTCTTGGTTCTCGGCCGGGAATACCTGGAAGAAGTACGTCGAGCTGGACTCGAACGTCGTGACGGTATCCACGTAGTCGTCGAAGGCGCATCGTGTGTCGCCTCCGGGGTAGATGAGAACGCTCCCGTCATCGGTGGAGGTGGTGAGGGAATCGATGGCACATGAGTTGGAGTCGGAGATTTCACAGGTGCTTGAGGCAGCTTGTGTGGCGATAGCCGGAAGCACTAGTAGCGCGAGCGCGGCCTTGAAGATCATGGTGCAGGTGGTTTGGTTGAGTAGGTAGGAGTAAGTACCAGGTTGTACTGGTGAAGTCCTGACGAAAGCTTGAGCTCTCGACGGAGGAATTAGAAATGAAGCTTATTTATCGCGTTGGGAGCCGTGGTCGAGGTGGGGCATCCTGTTGCTGCGACTCGTCCTTTAGCCCAAGCGCCGAAACGGTCTGTCTCTACGGGCTGCAACTTCGCAGCTTCAGCCTGTAGTTCAGGATCCTTTCGGAGGTGACACGAGTGACGCGAAAGCCACGGCAGTAATGTTGTAGCGTTCAGAACATATCAGCGAACCTGAGACCGGACCCTTTTTCTTGTCGGTTGTCGTCAATTTGACAGATTCACCAAGGGAGGTCTCACTTGAACACACCGCTACGTGTAGTGCATTTCGTCGAGCATCGAGTCTGACGCAGAGCCGTCAAAATGCGTCAGGCACCGTTACTGCTGCCGTTCAGGTTCAGCTGGTCTCACACCAAGTTGTCTTGGTCACTTTTCTTGGACCTATTTCCGCGGGAGTCAAGTCGATCTAACAACCCCTCTATAAGGATACTGTAGCTCATCTTGCGGTACACGGTCCTACACCACTCCCCGATATCACAATAGACCCTCCCGCTAGAAACGTCGTACGCGTAATTCGTCCTCCAAGGCCCAGCGCATCGACATTTGTCGTCAGCACACCCTTGACAAATAAAATCTCAAACGGTAGTGTATGGGGATCACCAGATGCATTGACCGAAAGTAGTTTGTCACTGCATCACAAACAGTTCTTATCCTTCATTAATTAATCCAGCACGACCTCGCTCGATGGGTCTACACGACGTCCTCGTTGAGCGACTTGCCTAGTCAAGGGACGATCTCCAAGATCCCAAGTCCAAACAGCAATTGGACGCCACTCCGCTGGCTCAATTATAACTCAAGAAACACCGCAAGCCACAATTTCCAGCTCTCGATACGGCGCTCGCTAATTGGGTCTCTTGGCGTGAGGAAAAGAATTGCCGTCACTGACGAAGCGATTAAAGCCAAAACAGCGCACTTTGCAACGATTTTAGCCATTCCGGACCCTCCCAATGGTCGAACGGCTGGCTGCATCGTTTCAATACACGCCACAGCTTCAAGAATGTTAAACCACGCGGTGAGAGTGGCTCAGCATCCGATGGATCCGTCGATGGACTTAAACTCAAGCTGAAGGACTACAAACTTCACAATATTTTCACTATGGAAGAGCTCGGTTTGCTTTTCTCCATGCCTTCAGATTATTCGATCGCGAAGACGCGAAAGAAAGACAAACAGCGGTTTACTATTGCATTCGCGTGTCATGCAGACGTGCCGGAGCTGTTGCCCCCTTTATCAGTAGGCAAGAAGAAGGAACCTCGCGATTTCAAGACATTGACAGCCTCCGAGCTGAACTGCACCAATAGTCCGAAAACTGAGATGACACCATTAATATTCGGGAAATGGCTACGGGAATTCAACGCCATATTCAAGAACCAGAATCGAAAATGTTTACTTCTGGTAGACAACGCCACAGTACACGGCGAGTTTGACTCGAGTGAACTGACAAATGTCGAAGTGTTATTCCTCCTCCCTAACACGATTATATTGCTACCCTTCGAAGCGAGGATCATTGGAGCGTTTAAGAAACGATATCGCCATCAATACATCCAACATGCATTGGATATACTGGATGCTAATCCCGGTATGGACGACAAGCAAGCGGCAAAATCTTCGACACCCCCACCCACCAAGCGATATTGCGGTGTATCGACTACTGGAAAAGCTTATCTTGTTCTGTGTTTGTAAATAGTTGGAAGCGCACGGGACTCCTAGAGCATTATGCATGTGAGGATACTGATGACGAGTTCGAAGAAGGGGATATTCGAAGAGAGCTGAGGTCCATGACCATGTAACTCAGCTTGAGGAACTACTCAATCCTGCCAGTGAAAACGCAATTACGGAGATACGCTGGGGAAGAGGTCAATTGAGTGGAGTTTGGTAATGACGCACCTCCTTGGATGGTCTCAGCCTACATACACGAAATTATGTTCTTAGTTTTTAAACAAACAAACAAAACAAAACAAGCAAGGGCATTGAAAGATCAACATGCAACGTCCGATTTTCTTTTAAAAAATACGAGAGTTGCGTAGTATTCCGTCAACATGCTAGGCGAGTCGGTTGCTGTAGAATAGCTCCTTCTAGTTGCCAAGCACAGTTTTGTACGCCGGGTAGTCGTTGTAGCCTTTGCCACCTAGCACCGAGTTGTAGTACACCTCATGCCCGGGAATCGGGTTAACAGGCCAGTCATTCTCGAACCGCTCAGCCAAGTCTGGATTCGAGATGTACAGACGGCCGAACCCAACCAGATCAGCAGCGCCACTGCGTACAACTCCTTCGGCGGTGTCACGCGTATAGTTGTTGTTCGCGATGACGATTCCCTTGAACGCCGTTTTCGCGTCGAATGCAGTCACTGTGCGACTTTTGTGCGAGAAAGTCACAATAGTGCTTTCACCGTCAAGAATGGCCAAGTAGCCCAGCTTGTGTTCGCTCAGTTGCTCCATCGTGTATTTGAACATTTCATAATTGTCCTCGCTGCCCATGCCACCATAAGCGCCATTGGGGGCAAGACGCACGCCAATACGGTAGGACGGGAATACTGTCTTGACGGCATCTACGATCTCCATTAGGAACCGAGCACGATTCTCAAATGAACCTCCATATTTATCCGTGCGCTTGTTGGTCGACGACTGCAAGAACTGGTCGATCAAATAACCGTTGGCGCTGTGGATCTCCACACCGTCAAAACCTGCTTTCAACGCCAACTCAGCACCGTGACGGTAAGATTCCACGACACCTGCAATCTCATCCGTCTCCAATGCACGTGGGGTTTCATACGGTGACGTCTCGTAGTTAGCGTTGCGAGTGTGACCGCTTTCAAGACGAAGAGCCGACGCTGACACCAAGTCTCCCTTCGGATTGAAACTTGTGTGGCCTTGACGACCCATGTGCCACATCTGCATGAAGATCTTGCCTCCCTTCTTGTGCACACGTTCGGTCACGCGCTTCCATCCTTCGACATGGGCGTCCGTGTAGCACGCTGCAGCGTGGTACCACCCGTAACCCTGCTCGGAGATGGCGGTGGCCTCGGAGATGATGAGACCAGCACCTGCACGTTGTTCGTAGTAGATTTCGTTGTTTTCAGACGGCACACGGTCAGCATTGGCACGGCCACGACTGAGGGGACCAAAGACGATGCGGTTCTTGAGTTCGAGGTTCTCACCGAGCTTCAGAGGCGTAAAGAGTTTGTAGTTGACAGTTGAAACCATTGATTTTGGGAGGAGTGGGCGGTGCTTGGTGTTTGAAGGCAAATTGAAAAATGATAATGGCAATCGTATAAGTAGCGAGCAACATTGGTGACTCAATGAGCTGGTGGTAAAGCTGAAGTCATCAAATCGGTTGATTCATCACTCACAGAAACTATCTTTGCATTTCACGATTGGATTGGCGGGGTGCGCTTTCTCGCCGTGTCAAATGCACTCCCTGTGCTCTGCGTTCATGTCAACATTTCGGTCGTGTAAACATGTGACGTAGAAGAGAAAGAAGAAGAGTCACCTACCGGCTATATGGCTTCTCAATTTTCTATGCACTAACTAGTTTTTCTTTCTTTTCGGCGTGACTTAGTCGACTAGTGTCTGGAAAATCACTCCGGTTCGATATAACGTCCTCCAACCGTAACTCGGCGAGTGATCGGGACCGTATTCGGGTCTATATTCACGATGTGGTGGCCTGCGCGTGGAGGATGGATGTCGTCGCTACGCTCAAGGACGTTGTTTCAGTGGTGTCTTGACAAATGGGATGCCGTTCCGGAATCGGAGTTGCTGGTCGTAGGAGTTGCTTTAGTGTCGGTCTCTGGATGTAGGGAGAATACGACATTTGTTTCTGTTACGCTAACAGCCTCGTTAGGTAAGAGCTGCAGCAGGCCGGTTGATGGTCCGAAGTTGGGTAGAGCAGCTTTGACACGGCTAATTATTTGCCCCGACTCTTTGTAAAGACTGCGTAGCCAGTGTTTCTGGTTTGGAGAGGAACAAATATGTTGCTTGGATCCGATGTCTTCCTGACAAACGTGTCTAGCGACGGGCTTGTACCAATGTCAGCAAAAATATCTATCAAGCACGAATAAGAGACCCTCTTGGCTGCCTGAAGCCTGAAACTTCGCCTAGGTTCTGCCACTGCCACCAGGTTCTAGGGGGGGATACAGATAATAACGGGGTTGGAAAAATGAGCGAGTCCATTTACCCAAGTCACCAACTCGTAACGCGTGGTGTCCTCCAAAGGTCGATATTTTTGTTGCGAAAAGCATGGCAAACCAATTGACGGTAGACGTATTTTGACACCAAGAAACTTTGGTACCAGTTAGTATCTACCAAAGAGCAACTGATAAACACGTGCTACCAGGGCAGGTTGTCGCCGCTGAAGTTAAAGAACTTGCCACTGTCTTCGGGGTCATCTCCTCGATGATCTTCGCCATCCCATCCGCACTTTTTCCGGTGAGACCTCCCCAGTGTTCCCGGTCATGCGGGTTACCACGTATCCAGGATGCAGTACCAGCGTCAAAATCTTATCGTCCTTCAGATCGACAGCAAGGCACGAGTTCACCATGTTAAGCGCCGATTTGGACGCACGGTAGCCGTACAATCCGCCCGACTCATCAGCGAAACCGTACAAACTTCCGCGTCGAACATCGGTAATACTCCCCATGTGAGACGTAATCTGAGCAACCTTGGCAGATCCATTCTTGGCGGCTGCAAGCTTCAGGTTCGGCAGAAATGCGCGCGTCATGAGGAACGGACCCACAGCATTGATCTCAAATTGTTTCATCATGTCGATCTTGGTGATCATATCGATGGTACCTCCGTGGGCGATGCCGGCATTGTTAATCAGCAGGTCAATGGGCTGCCCCTTGAGTTCTTCAGCGGCTGCATTGATGGACACTTCGTCGCTCGTGTCGATTTGGATGATATTCTCCAGTTTGAGCTCCTTTAACTGTAAAAATAATAAAGCATAGGTGAGACCAAGGAAAACAGATCATGGATGTATCATCGAAGTTGCTAAGCTTACGTCAGTGGCATTCAGCGGGTCCCGAGCAGCTGCAATGACCTTCCACCCGTTGGTCATGTAGTGATGTGTGAAGGCAAGGCCAATACCGCGGTTGCTCCCTGTGATCAAAACAGTCTTGCTACTCATCTTGTGAATCTCGGAGAATTTGTTCAACTGACTGCGAAGTTCGAGTCTGTCTGTCTGTTAATGGACGGTCCATAATTGCACGAACACATCTGATAAACAAATCTGATCCTCTCTTTCAAGTACGGACTGCGTTGCAGCGGCGAGCAAGGTGAATGCAGGGACAGAATACGGAGAGAGCAAGCAGTGTCTTGTTAATGTAAAAATTGCAACCACTTCTCGATCACAAATTGTTAAACGTCAGGTTTCATCCTCCAAAAATCGGCGTATGCCAACGAAGCGATATTTTGCTCCTGCACTCGACGTCGAGACCGTGTCCGTGCATGTCTATGCCGGTACTTACCACGGTAGCTCATGACCCTTGAAGTCGAAAAAATTTGCCTGTGTCGGCCATCGTCACCTTCTCAATCACGCTTCTCATACCCGTCACGCTCTCGTCCGTGTGTACATCGCCCAAGCCGCCCGTGAGGTCCGTCACCACGTAACCGGGGTGCAGCACAATCGCCGAGATGTTGTCCTTCTTCAAGTCAATTGCAAGGCTGGAGTTGACCATGTTCATCGCAGCCTTAGATGCGGCGTAGCTGTAGTTACCCCCATCAGTGTTGCTAGCAATACTCCCCATCACTGACGACACGGTAACCACCATAGCACCGTCACGACCGTTTTTCTCCGCCCCGAGTTTCAGGTTCGGCAAGAACACGCGGGTCACTACGAACGGACCCACCGTGTTCACCTCGAATTGACGCATGAGCATGTCCTTGGTCGTCTCCTCCAGACCACCGCCAATGAAAATCCCGGCGTTGTTGATGAGCAGGTCAATAGGGACACCCTTCAGTTCCTGGGCAGCCAGGAAGACCGTCGACTCGTCGGTGCAGTCGAACGACACCACCTTGAATGGCGACAAAGCCTCGAGCTATGGGGGACATGGCAACATACAGCAATATCGGAGACCGATTGAGTGTCCGTTATAACAAATATGACACACTCACCTTTTCGGTATTGCTACCCTTGCGAGCAACGCCGATGACTTTCCATCCGGCTTTGGCGAAGTGGTTGGCGAGTTCGAGGCCGATGCCGCGCGTGCTGCCCGTGATGAGAACCGTCTTGACCGACATGATGCAATGAGGACTGGTCGACGGGTGTGCTGTTCAGGTCGTTTTGAGAAATGAACGAATTCTAGTGAAAAATGCAAAAATACCAAAAGATACTGTTATGATCAGTTCCCTTTGTAATATAGATGGTACCACTGTAACTGGGTATCTAAACTTGTATTGTCTTTCGATTTTGAATTTATATACCCTGCTATTTATGTTAGGTATCCTGACAGTCCTATAAGCGAAAAGCGTTTACGCAATCAATGACACATGCGTGTTTGGGGGATAAAGACCACAAGTTGAAGGTCATCGTGTTGATATCTTCACGTACGCAATATGGACTCGAATGGAAGACCATTCCCAATGCTGGATGATGTCCCAGACCATATAGCAAGTTTCTGGAAGACGTTCTTGTGGGTGGCCAACCCCTGAATCTGTGGACTTCACACAGAAGTATTCAAGAGGAGGGACTTTCCACGAATTCAGCCATGTAGTCTCGAACAGCTTCAAATTCAATGCATCGACGAGAAGCTTTACACGGTGAAAATTTCAAGGTCAGAGGGACAAAAGGACCACCATTCGCTGGATAAACTTCGCCAGTGGTTTCTGGCGATTCTGATCGCGGCCCTGATCAAGGCAAGACAACAGTTCGGCAAGAAAGGGAGCACTGTTTCACTCCGGCACCCTCCGGAACGATAGGACTCCCCAAGCACCTGACGGAATCAACTAACAGCTCAAAGACGTTACTGGAAACAGAGAACTACTTGACCATGGTAAAGTATTGAGAGATTACGGCGTGGCTGAAAGCATAGTCCTGGACGCCACACCGCTTCTTCATGGATTTCCATGGGAAGTGGACGACAAGATCACAAATAAACGGGTGCTCAATGCGTCAAAACCGCAATCATTTCGACGCTACCGGTACGAAATCAGCAAACAACTTCGACCTGTGGTGGGAAAATTGAAGAAAGAAACGTTGAGATGCATCAGAGTAGGTAATGGTGACGCAGGGTCAAAGACCCAGAGAACTCTGGGCCGGACAGCGGACCCTCACCGACTTTCAAGTGTGGACGGCGAACTGAGTCACTTTGAGACAGCTCGACTTGTACCACGAAGGACGAACACAAGTTTCTTATTGCCGATTGACGCCTCGGTGCACAGAAAGAAGGAAACGCTGGAGCACTTATTTTGGAGGTGTCCGAGGGCATGAGCGGTTTGGAGCAAGCTAGTAGCGCACTGGATAGGCAACTTCGCGACACGGGACTACCTCGACGAATACCGGTACTTCGTAGCAGCACGAGAATTGCCACAAATTAATCACCAGCTACTGAATCACAGTACGCAGCTGTATGGGGAGTTCAATGCGGACCATGCGGAAGCGGCACGACGAATATGGTGAGCGTACTGCAGCATTGCTACTGCTGCGCTTTGGATGCAACGGAATCGAGTCATCTTCCGCCATGAAGAAATCACAGCGGAACAAAGTCAACAAACAATATGGAAAGTGACGATGAGGCAATTGAAAGCAGCAGCGCTACGAGACCCCAAACAGCCTGAGACAAAGATGCAAGGTATTCGAATGCGCCAAGTTCTAGATAGTTTCGAGTACATGGAGATAAAGGCGACAAGATCAAGTCTGTCGCCACAGGTCGTACGAAGACGGCAAGAACCACCCATCGTGTGGTGGCTCGAGATATTTCAGGGATCTAATGACTAAAGTTAAATAGACACCGTTGATCATCATCAATATGGCCTTGAATGCAGGTCTTCTCCACCTAACAGTTTGTGTTTAAGCATAAGAGTTTGTCGCATACAAACCTCAAGACAATCTTTAACAAGATAATTTCGTGCGTAAACGCTTTCCACAGCCATGTCGAAGTTTACGCAGGACAAGCTAAGCTGGTCAATTGCCAAGTCTTCTCTCATTCTGCAATAACCTGAGGACCACACACTCCTCACCACCAACTCAGCCAACGACAATGTCCACCAAGACCGTTCTGATCACAGGCGCCACCCGTGGCCTCGGACTCACCTTCGCTGACCACTACATCAAAGCGGGGTGGAAGGTCATTGGCACAGCTCGTGACATCGAGAAATCTGGCAACGTAAGTTCCTCTCCTAGTAGATTCAACAATGCACCAATGCTAACATCTTACCTTTGCAATAGCTCAAGGCTCTCGCTCCGTTCAAGGTCGTGCAGCTTACGGACACGAGCGACGAAGCTTCCATCGCCCAGATGGCCAAAGAGCTTGATGGTATCCCCATTGACCTGCTCATCAACAACGCCGGCATCATGGGGCAGGACGTCTACTCCACCGTCACTAAGGATTCTTTCATGCGCCATTTTGAGGTCAACTCCGTCGGGCCATTCCTGGTCACACGTGCGCTGCACCCCAACCTAAAGCTGGCGGCGACTGCGAACGGTACTGCTACTGTTGCGTCCGTCTCGACCATCCTTGGCAGTATCCACGTGAATCTGGATGGCGCGTTCGGACCGCTCAAGAAAGTCTACTACGAGAACCACAAGCTCCCGAATGGCAGTGTGTACAGCTACCGCGCATCCAAGTCGGCGCTCAACATGATCAATGCTAACATGGCGATGGATCTTCACCCAGACAACATCATCGCTGTGGTGCTGCAGCCGGGCTACGTGAACACAGATCTGACGCATGGCAAAGGTGTGGTCCAGCCTGCGGACTCGGTGGCGGGCATGACCAACGTCATTTCAGGTCTCACGTTGGGCGACACGGCCAAGTTCTTCGACTTCCAGGGACCTGAGTTACCTTGGTAAATATGGTCGACGACATGGAGCGCAACTAAAACGTCGTGACTTCGCACCAATGTGAGCAACCATAGCCTGAACCGAGCATACCTACGTCGTGTGCCCATTACTTAGCGTCATTTGAAATCTTGCACAACACCAATTGAAGCTCAATTAGCACATATATTCGAGTCTGAGATAGACTATTGATACAGTAGCGCAGATGCTAGCTTCGTGCCTCTCCTAGTTGGCGAGAGCAGTTTTGGCCTGGTACGTCGGGTAGTCGTTGTAGCCTTTGCCACCTAGCACCGAGTTGTAGTACACCTCATGCCCGGGAATCGGGTTAACAGGCCAGTCATTCTCGAACCGCTCAGCCAAGTCTGGATTCGAGATGTACAGACGGCCGAACCCAACCAGATCAGCAGCGCCACTGCGTACAACTCCTTCGGCGGTGTCACGCGTATAGTTGTTGTTCGCGATGACGATTCCCTTGAACGCCGTTTTCGCGTCGAATGCAGTCACTGTGCGACTTTTGTGCGAGAAAGTCACAATAGTGCTTTCACCGTCAAGAATGGCCAAGTAGCCCAGCTTGTGTTCGCTCAGTTGCTCCATCGTGTATTTGAACATTTCATAATTGTCCTCGCTGCCCATGCCACCATAAGCGCCATTGGGGGCAAGACGCACGCCGATACGGTAGGACGGGAATACTGTCTTGACGGCATCTACGATCTCCATTAGGAACCGAGCACGATTCTCAAATGAACCTCCATATTTATCCGTGCGCTTGTTGGTCGACGACTGCAAGAACTGGTCGATCAAATAACCGTTGGCGCTGTGGATCTCCACACCGTCAAAACCTGCTTTCAACGCCAACTCAGCACCGTGACGGTAAGATTCCACGACACCTGCAATCTCATCCGTCTCCAATGCACGTGGGGTTTCATACGGTGACGTCTCGTAGTTAGCGTTGCGAGTGTGACCGCTTTCAAGACGAAGAGCCGACGCTGACACCAAGTCTCCCTTCGGATTGAAACTTGTGTGGCCTTGACGACCCATGTGCCACATCTGCATGAAGATCTTGCCTCCCTTCTTGTGCACACGTTCGGTCACGCGCTTCCATCCTTCGACATGGGCGTCCGTGTAGCACGCTGCAGCGTGGTACCACCCGTAACCCTGCTCGGAGATGGCGGTGGCCTCGGAGATGATGAGACCAGCACCTGCACGTTGTTCGTAGTAGATTTCGTTGTTTTCAGACGGCACACGGTCAGCATTGGCACGGCCACGAGTCAGTGGCCCGAAGACGATGCGGTTCTTGAGTTCGAGGTTCTCACCGAGTTTCAGGGGCGTGAAGAGCTGATAATCGGAAGTGAACACCATTGATTTCGAGTTGGTGGTGGGGTTTGGAGGGTGCTTGCTTGACTGTTACACGGGAAATTGGAGAATGAGCAACGCAGTGCTGGGCATCGGTCGGGATAGCGCAGCGGGTTGAAGTGTTCACGTTAACCCCGTTGCCTAGTAATCGCCTGGAGATCTCTAGGAGATGTCGTCTGCGACGATCCTCGTGGCAAATATCGTAGTCTTCATTCACAGTATCTTGGCAAGTATCTTGGAGTCATCATGAAGTGACCAGGGTATCTATCTGCCAATCAACTCCATGAAAAGTTCATCGATACCAGCGACTTCAACGACTTCCTCACCTCCTCTGCCATTGCTGTCGTCGACGCAGGGGTCATAGCATAACGTTGAAATAGTGGTTCACCGAGGTAGTTTGATCATTTTGGGCCGACTTCACTGCTATTCGTCGCGGCGCTTGAGTGGGGAGAATGGTAAGGGTGTCAAGATCTTCAGCTCCCAGGTCTTCAAGAACCCTTTGTAGCAGAGCGAGGCACCAAACACTGTGAATCTTTCGTTACGGTTCTACCCAGCCAATGCGGGTGTGGCCAGGGCTTTCCCCGCGTCCTCCGAACGGTTGGAATGGTTTGGGTCAGGCGTAAATTTTCCACAGGGCAGGTGAAGCATCGTATGATGGACGACTTTCGGTAGCCCGACTCGACAGAGCCTACTGGCGATAGCAGCCTGCTTTACTGTTCTTGCCAGTCGAATTCAGGCCATGCCAAACCACCAGAGTAGAAAATATCAGGGATACACTTCGACTAGCTTGTTCATTTTTGCGCCAGGCGAAGTACGCAGCAACGGGCTCTTGTGGAATCCAGGGCACCACCAGGAGGCATGGACATATTTGGTGGCAAGTCAATGAAGAACCCTTCGTGTTCTGCTAGCAATACTAGTGGTGGGATGTACCAACCCCGGCAGCAGTAATATGGAGGTTATAATGGTGGGCCTCCTACAGCAAGGCTACAACCAGTACTGCAGCAGACTGGTAGTTTGTTTAGTGGTCTAGATGTCGTTCAGTTATCTAGACGTTGCAGCATCGAATAAGGATGAATTGGGCTCATCATGGTACTTTCGGACGAGTGCGGCCAGAATTTTGGGAACGACCACGTCTCGAAGGCTGTGAAGAAGAAAACGAAAACATTCCGCACAGGTTTTGGGCGACAATTGTCGATGAATCTGCCGCAACGTTACAGCGTGGAGACCTGAAAGAAGATGATACCATCAAGTAGCAGCGAGGAGGACGGACGCCATCGATGTCGAAGCGAGCAGACAGTTCTCAGAGTTAGGGAACTGCAACGATCCGACGGATTTAGCAGTGCTACTCTCGCTAACTGAAGTGGTTGCCGACCGTGAGGAAGGTATCCAAAGACTAAAGCCGTAGTGGAGGCTGATGGAGAGCACCTATAGAATCAGTGACAAGAATTCCAGCAGCAGCTGAAACAGTACACAGCTGGCATTGGAGTCATTGGTAAGCGTATTGGCGCTGTAAGGAAGGAGATGCGGGCGGCATCGTTGTTGGCGAATGCATTGGAGGTGCAGGAGACGCGCCGCGAGCAGCCTCTCATTCGCAAAGAGCAGCAAACATCAAAACTCAGGTCACTGAATGATGCTACCGCAGTTGCGAAACAGAGCTTGACCATGCTGAGTAACCAGCACGACGAGCTTGAAAAACCGCTGTTGATCCACTGACATGCCATTGCGTCGGCAGAAGCGATGATCCCATGGTTGGAGCAGGAGAAAAGGGCTGCTGCTGCACAATGTAACTTTAAGGAAGCAGCGCGCATTTCAAAGGACATTAAGGCTTTGGAGAAGGACCGTTTGACTGCTGATGAAATGGTGAAAATGGTGGATGGATAAACACCTGGAATTGGTGACTCTGCAAGAGCTGTGGAAAGAGGCGAAACAACGGTGAATACCCTTGCGGAGAATTGAAAATGCAAGGGCGAAGATGATGCTGCGGACGATGGCATTGACTTCCGATGGATGGCCATGCTCCTGATCCAGGCTGAATATGACGCCTGCATACTTGAGGTGGAGACGCTGGAAAAAAAGTATGATGTTGTTGATTCTACAAGGGCGACGAGGATTTGGAAGACGGAGAGAAGGAAAACTACGAAGCCATTTATGGTGACGATGCGAAGAGTGACCGTGTGGCAGATACGCGCTCAACTACAACAGGTAAATCGACAGACGTAGATGGATCAGATGTTGATGTCGAGGTCAGCTAGGATGTCAGCTCTGCGCTGGAAGTAATTACTTCTCAATTATTGGAGTTGGGATCGCAGATAGACAAAGCAATGGAACGCAGGGAAACGTCCAGCTGCGAAATGAGACGTTGGAAAAGCAGGTTGAATTGGCAACTGATAACGAGGATTTTGGCATGGTACATCGTATGACGAAGAGCTGCAGTCTTTGCAGGTTGGGGAAAAGAATATCCGTGACCAGGTCGTATGCTTGGAGAACCAATGCGAAGGTGAAAGATCCAGCCCTTGTTGTGCAGCTATCTGATGATATTAGCAATACCACTAAAAGTTGGAGTCGTCCAAGGGAGAAAATACAGAGTCCCCCTCCCTGTTTGACGGACTGCAGATGAGTAGTGGCCCACCTACTGTCTCTGAAAGCCCCGTGGGTATCCCCATTATGAGCTCGGAAGTCAAGGGAATTGTGGATACTGAAGAACCGGTAGCCCCCGCAAAGTGGAAGTTGTGTCAGCTACATCCACGTTCGACATGAAGGCTTATTTTTATCGGAACTCATCAGGTACCTGATAGCAACGCGATCTTGATTAGCGTCTACCCGTAGTTGACTCCGCCGAAATGTGGGCGGCTTCCACTTCGCCGATTGCACTGCTGTTCAGCTGCAAGCCACCGAACATGCCTGCAGTCGCATCCGACGAAACAGGAGCAACTTCCATTGAGCCAGCTACCGGTATGCCAACCTCATTTCAACTTAGCTGCAACCCGCCAAACAACTGCTTGTCTCTACAGGAACAGCAGCGCTAGCGCTACCATTCAGATCACCAGCTATATCACCACCAAGCAGAGTTTCCTCATCGTCCTTACTTGGTATGCGTCCACTTTGCATTTCCTTTTCTGGGAATGAAACAGAGGGCGTACTAACCTGGAAACTTCCACCCATGTGCAAACCACCGAAGAGCGACCTCATACTTGGTGGCTTACAGTTTTTGTTAAACGATGATGAAGGTCCCATTGTTCGTAGTTCGTGGCAAGTTTCCTACCTCCGACCATTTGCACCCGTTTTTCGACGCTTGTTATGTCCAAGGTTTCTGGTAGCTACTTCGTATTTGCGATCAGGTTGGCGTAGAGGATCGGAGTGAGTGACTCGAATATTCTTTGAGAACGAAGCACTCGGTAGCATTTGCGTTCGGCTTGACGATTCCGTGGGACTGGGTGCGTTTTCCTTTACTGAGATCATAGTCGTTTTCGTGTGGGGTGGCTCACTTCACCCTACAGGACGGAAAATGTGTCTTCCTTACGTCAATACAGCACAAAACCGCTAAAACCCCGAAACCAACTGAAGTTCTCAATTATACTCAGAAACGAAGCTGTTTCCACACTCATGACAAGTACATGTTTGTGTTGGTGCGTAGGTAGTCAAGCAATTCCGCGAGTGCTGGCACAGGAAACTTCGCCAGCGGTACCTCCATCATCATTCGGAACCCACTACCAGACGCGTCGTCCGTGAGCGCCTTGCAATCCTCCAAGTACACTTCCATCCCACCGTGTTTCAACTGCATTGGATTGTGTGGCGGTATCTGGAAGAAGTAGTGTAGCTCCTGCTGCTGGGCAGGAGTAGGCAATGAGCCAAATATCCAATTGAGAACTGCACAATAAATTCCTTCTTGCCTGACTTGCTTGGCGCAGCTTGTTTAAAGACACGGACGCTACCTTGGATTTTGTCCGGTCGAAGAGGGTTGCACGACGGTAGCATGTAGTGCTCATTTACATTCGGGTCTATGCCATCCCCGCTAGATCTCACCGTCTCCACAATGTCCTCTAAGATTCCGAGCATACTTCCGTGATCCACTGAATCGGAACGTCCCTTTTTCGCAGCCTTGTACATCTTGTAAGTAGCTGCATCTTCCTTCTTCGCGGGGACAGAGCGCTCGTAGGGGGTGATATCCTCACTCAACGAGTTACAGTTGCCAAGCAGCACGGGATCCTGACACATGTAGCGATGAACACGTTTCCAGTGGATTCGCTGACATTCACGTGAGCAATACTTCACCACTTTGCAGGCCCCGCATGTCGATAGATTGCCGCCAGCAAGAGGTGAGCAATTGCAACTCGAGCAAAGGGGACCTTTCTTGATGTGCATGTTGTTACGCAACTCACGCAGTTCAAAACTCAACGTCTGAACACTGCACTGTAGTACATAAATAATCACATCCTGGCCGTACACATCATTTCCCATGGGCACAGTTAAAGCGCGCCGGTCAATCATATCGAGAGAAGGAGAAGTGCGCCAAAAGACTAGCAAGGTATTCTGAGCAACAGCTCCGTTGAGTGCTTTCAAAGTCTCAGCAGCCACCGTCGATTCTGTCACCAGCTGTGAAGCGCGATTCAGTCGTAGGGTCCAGCGCTGTCCAACTACTGTTTGAAGTGTGAATACTGTCGGCTTGGTGGCACTCTTCCCTTGGCTGATTTCCAGAATCGTGCCCGCGAAATGACAATTCGGCTTCGTTAACACTTGTGCCCCAGCGCTCTTCTTCAGATTAGGCTGCGCGTTATCGTTTTTGACGCAGTGGTCTGTTTTGAGACGCCGTTGGGACTTGGCTGCGTATTCTGGTTCGTGCTTACACAAAATTGCTTGTGGGCGTGCAGGTCATCAAATACCATGTCAACGCTGCAGACCTGGCACACGATGATGCGTCGCGGGCATTTGGACATCTTGTGGTTGAGCAATTGAGTGGGCTTGATTCGGCACTTGCAGAACCCACACTCGGCCATATTTTGAGCGATAACGTTAGCAATCACGGAAGATTCCATATATCCGTGCATTTTCATGCTAGAGCGAAGTGTTTCCTTGGGAATGTGGACATGAACCCTTGGGTGGAAAGCGGGGAAGCGGGTGGCGACAGACTCCGCCATTTGTCCAAGCTCGTGATAGATGACAGCCTTAGCAGTATCGTACTTCTTAAAGTATAACGCACCAAGAGCATAATAAGCATCCGGTACGAACCTTTCATCAGGGGGTTCGTGGAGACGTACTCTTCATAGACTGTTGTAGCAGCATCAACAAGACCCATTTCAATCATATGTACTGCAAGCCAATAGAGCCAATCCGCCTTTCTCTCGATTGCAAGTGCTGCCTCCATCGCAGCCATGGCGTCTTCGCGGTGTCGGATTGTCAAATACGCAGCACCTAAGTAAAAGTGAAACGAGGCTTCGTTCGGATGCATCTTCACACACTGCTTCCAATGAAGGACAACGTCCTGGTTGCTCATCAATTCCCATCTACCGACCACATACGCCGCGTCGGGGTCCCGCGGGTTCAGCTGAAAGCTCAAGTTAGCTTCTTTGACAGCCTTGGACAGCAGGTTCGCGTATTTCGATGACGCCGTAAAAACACATATGGGTCGTTCCCATAGTAAATCAGCCGCTTTCATGTCTCGTAGACCGTTTGCTACCTCCCCAGCATTGAAAAATGATTCTGCTCTTGAAAGCAGTTTTTCAGATGCGAGATAGTTGGAAGCCACGTGACCTCCGGCTTCAGCACGGACTTGGATCTCAGCGTTAATAACAGCGGAAGGAGGTCGATAAATCCCATTCGCACCCAACTGATCAGAAGAGGATGTGGCGCTGGGTTTATACGAACTTACTTTTGTTATCTTCACATCGTCATCGTTGAATCCAGATCCAGTTTTCTGACCAAACTCATCGTCGTCTAGGTACATGCCGTAAAATTCCCGAAATTCTTCCTTTCCATGTTTCATCACATTTGGATTGCGCGCAAACATTTCGGAAATTTCACCATTATTAATCGGGGTGACACCCACGTCAGCAAAGTCGTGCTTCAGCACTAGATCTGTGAGTCGGCTTTGGCTTGCTATTAGCGACCACTCTCTAGCCTGCTTTGCGTCGCGTTTTCCACCAACTCCTTTTCAAGTAGCTCAGCGAGATGTTGTTGCCCTTCTGGCAATCCATGCTGGGCTGCGCGGATGCCCACAACCGCGCTGCAAATGCGTCGGCGGCTGTGCCAAAGCCAATTGTGTAAGCAACTGACACGTTATACTGGCCCATGGGAAGTCATGCTCGGCCGAGCTCAAGAAGAACTGGAATGCCTTCTCTGGATCAGCTTCTACAACAGGAGCTGGCTTCCCATCGCGATAGCAAACTCCCAATTCATTTTCGGCTTCGGCCACACCATGATGCGGGAACACACGGTTTCCAGGGGTTTGATGAACGGTCTGCATGCTGCTGCCTTGTTCAAATAACAGATTGTCTTGTGAGGATCAGGATTCAGAGGAATTCCCTTTCGAAGAGTACTACTATAAAGCACACCCAGACGAAACCACGCCTCTGCGACACCTGCTTCACCAGCTTTGTGCAGGTTGGCGATCCCTTCGCTCACCAGTTCATCCAATGGTAGTCTTGACCTGCCTGGCTCCCCTGATGCTGTCGGTAACCTGCACAAGAGCCTCTGCTGCTATCACCATGTACTGCATGCCTTGACTGTAGACCTCCAGTTGTTTAGAACCGCGGGTATGCACTTCAATCAACTTTGTGGACACTTCCTGGTAGTTAATCATCGGTGCCAATTCCAGATCTGAGCTGTCTTCTTCAATTTGACCTTATTCTTCTTTTGACTTTTTCTTCTGCTTGGCAGTTTCTCCTTCCGTTTGCTCTTGTGCCAGCGTTGCGGTTGCAGCATTGGCGGCGGCCAGTTTAGCTCGTTCCTCTTGTTCACGCTTCTTCTTCTTGTTCACCTGGAGCCGCTCTATCTCAGCCATTGACTCCGCTTTGTCTCGTCGAGAGAGCAACACCTCATCTTTCGGGTCTAGTTCCAGTCCTTGGTCACAAATCTCTTTAGCCTCTCTATATTCTTTCAAGCCCATGAGAGCCTCAGACAGCAATCTGTAGTACTTGATGTTATCTCCTCCATCCTCGTCCATAGCGTCCTCTGCATCCTCACGGGCCAAGTCATACTCCTTCAGACGTAAATGGCACATGGATCGATTCCCATAGAGCACTGCTTCATGGGGAGCTGCTTCCAGAGCTTGAGAATAGGCTTCCACGGCCTCCGAGTAATTTCTCTCCTTGAAATAATCATTTCCGATGAGTTTTAGCTCCACCCAAAGGGGTTCTTCGTCTTCGTCATTAAAGAAATTGTACTGCTGCATCTGCTCTGCAGTAGCAACCAGCGGCTTGACACTCTCTTGATACTCCTTCTCCCTAGTTCTCACCTCATTCTCCTCATCTTCAGGAGTAGTTTGGTGCGTACTTAGTGGAGAAAAACTCAAGAGCTTGGCCACCAGCTCCTTGATCTGTTGACGGATGAGCGCATTGCACTCAATAAGCTCCGCCAGTTTCTGGAAGGTGGCAATAGCCACTTGATACTGATCCAAATTCATTTGACTCTGATGCGAGACTTTATTCCTATACATCAATGCCCTCTGGACGACCGCAGGCAGCTCCGGATCCAGTCCGTAGTACCGCAAGTGCGAGTGCCAGTGCTGCCGTAAATACTTGAGCTGGTAGGAGAGATCCATCTGTTGGTTTTGTGATCGACTCCCCCGCCGTCTGAAGGCTCGGGGCGTCGCTACGACGGCGAGAGTGACGTGAAGAAGAGCTAGAGCTGCGTTTGTTCTGTTCTGCATCGGTTTTGCCCACGCGCTCCCGCTGAAAGACACGAATTTAGCCAGCTCTGGGTGTACGAGACTCATGACGGCCTGGAGACAGCCCGCGGCGATGGCGTTGTTGGCCAGCGACTCGATGGACGTGTCTCCCGTCTCAGCCATCGGAGCGGATTTTGGTTGATGAAGTTGGATAAGTAAGCAATAATATTTAGAACTTAGGTTTATATGGATAATTTAAAGGGATCAATAATATAATGGATAATGCAGATGGTTAAGTACGCAGGGATATTTAGAATTTAGATTTCGATGGATAATTTAAAAGGATCAATTTTGAAACAAACCTGAAGTGGCAGCTGAAGTCACTTCAACTTTAGCTGAAGTACTGAAGTACTGAAGACGTCACGATTGTGAGGTTTCCATCCCACATAAGATAAGTGACCTGGACATAATCACGACCCAAGCATAATTGACCACCGATGTACGCACGATTCTAGAGCCCGACGGACAGCTCATTCTCCAATTTCCCGTGTAACAGTCAAGCAAGCACCCTCCAAACCCCACCACCAACTCGAAATCAATGGTGTTCACTTCCGATTATCAGCTCTTCACGCCCCTGAAACTCGGTGAGAACCTCGAACTCAAGAACCGCATCGTCTTCGGGCCACTGACTCGTGGCCGTGCCAATGCTGACCGTGTGCCGTCTGAAAACAACGAAATCTACTACGAACAACGTGCAGGTGCTGGTCTCATCATCTCCGAGGCCACCGCCATCTCCGAGCAGGGTTACGGGTGGTACCACGCTGCAGCGTGCTACACGGACGCCCATGTCGAAGGATGGAAGCGCGTGACCGAACGTGTGCACAAGAAGGGAGGCAAGATCTTCATGCAGATGTGGCACATGGGTCGTCAAGGCCACACAAGTTTCAATCCGAAGGGAGACTTGGTGTCAGCGTCGGCTCTTCGTCTTGAAAGCGGTCACACTCGCAACGCTAACTACGAGACGTCACCGTATGAAACCCCACGTGCATTGGAGACGGATGAGATTGCAGGTGTCGTGGAATCTTACCGTCACGGTGCTGAGTTGGCGTTGAAAGCAGGTTTTGACGGTGTGGAGATCCACAGCGCCAACGGTTATTTGATCGACCAGTTCTTGCAGTCGTCGACCAACAAGCGCACGGATAAATATGGAGGTTCATTTGAGAATCGTGCTCGGTTCCTAATGGAGATCGTAGATGCCGTCAAGACAGTATTCCCGTCCTACCGTATTGGCGTGCGTCTTGCCCCCAATGGCGCTTATGGTGGCATGGGCAGCGAGGACAATTATGAAATGTTCAAATACACGATGGAGCAACTGAGCGAACACAAGCTGGGCTACTTGGCCATTCTTGACGGTGAAAGCACTATTGTGACTTTCTCGCACAAAAGTCGCACAGTGACTGCATTCGACGCGAAAACGGCGTTCAAGGGAATCGTCATCGCGAACAACAACTATACGCGTGACACCGCCGAAGGAGTTGTACGCAGTGGCGCTGCTGATCTGGTTGGGTTCGGCCGTCTGTACATCTCGAATCCAGACTTGGCTGAGCGGTTCGAGAATGACTGGCCTGTTAACCCGATTCCCGGGCATGAGGTGTACTACAACTCGGTGCTAGGTGGCAAAGGCTACAACGACTACCCGGCGTACAAAACTGTGCTTGGCAACTAGAAGGAGCTATTCTACAGCAACCGACTCGCCTAGCATGTTGACGGAATACTACGCAACTCTCGTATTTTTTAAAAGAAAATCGGACGTTGCATGTTGATCTTTCAATGCCCTTGCTTGTTTTGTTTTGTTTGTTTGTTTAAAAACTAAGAACATAATTTCGTGTATGTAGGCTGAGACCATCCAAGGAGGTGCGTCATTACCAAACTCCACTCAATTGACCTCTTCCCCAGCGTATCTCCGTAATTGCGTTTTCACTGGCAGGATTGAGTAGTTCCTCAAGCTGAGTTACATGGTCATGGACCTCAGCTCTCTTCGAATATCCCCTTCTTCGAACTCGTCATCAGTATCCTCACATGCATAATGCTCTAGGAGTCCCGTGCGCTTCCAACTATTTACAAACACAGAACAAGATAAGCTTTTCCAGTAGTCGATACACCGCAATATCGCTTGGTGGGTGGGGGTGTCGAAGATTTTGCCGCTTGCTTGTCGTCCATACCGGGATTAGCATCCAGTATATCCAATGCATGTTGGATGTATTGATGGCGATATCGTTTCTTAAACGCTCCAATGATCCTCGCTTCGAAGGGTAGCAATATAATCGTGTTAGGGAGGAGGAATAACACTTCGACATTTGTCAGTTCACTCGAGTCAAACTCGCCGTGTACTGTGGCGTTGTCTACCAGAAGTAAACATTTTCGATTCTGGTTCTTGAATATGGCGTTGAATTCCCGTAGCCATTTCCCGAATATTAATGGTGTCATCTCAGTTTTCGGACTATTGGTGCAGTTCAGCTCGGAGGCTGTCAATGTCTTGAAATCGCGAGGTTCCTTCTTCTTGCCTACTGATAAAGGGGCAACAGCTCCGGCACGTCTGCATGACACGCGAATGCAATAGTAAACCGCTGTTTGTCTTTCTTTCGCGTCTTCGCGATCGAATAATCTGAAGGCATGGAGAAAAGCAAACCGAGCTCTTCCATAGTGAAAATATTGTGAAGTTTGTAGTCCTTCAGCTTGAGTTTAAGTTCATCAACGGATCCATCGGATGCCGAGGCACTCTCACTTCCTCGACGCCCGCGAGTCATGACTTCTAGCTTGTGCATCGCGGCACAAAAGTTAAGGAATAATCCCATGGGTCATCTGGGCAACTCATGTTGCTCTAGGCTGGCTCAAAACAGGGTCATTCGATGGCAATTTCCCATCAAGTCGACAGACCCCAATCGGGCTGTAGACATAGTTTCGTGTATCTATCCCAGGCCTGAGCAGCACCGAAAATTCGGGTATGAATTCGCCCATAAATGCCGCAAACATAGCTTTACTCACGGTTGCCAGCATGTTACACAACTCTACAGCCTCTCGAATACGTTGCAGCCACGCTCGATTCCGACGACTCACCATACCAGCCGGGAAAGAAACGTTAAACTCAACATAATAGCCAAACGGAGGATCAAGTCTGTAGTCAAAGAGCACCTCCTGCGGAGCTAGTACCGCGAAAAGAAGACACCAGGCTACCACGTAGTGCCCCCAGGGATGCCAAATCAATGTCGTCCATGGCATTCGCAATACCCAGAGCGTTTTCCGGAAGCAGAAAGTTTATTAATGAGCAATAGAATCTTTGACCTCTCTGCTTGTCCACCTCCTAGCCACCCCTGGAGATTGTCCCTGTCCTACGCCCCTATACAACACCAACAACCTTCTGGCGTAATAATCAACATGCAACCCATAGCATCGTCCGCACGACTGTCATCATCGTGTAGTCCAAGCCACCATCAATGAGCGAGTCCTACTTCCTGCAAGTCGACGCCATGCCCATCCGACATTATAGCAAGTCATCGCCGTGCTCGGCCAGCTTCAGTGATCACGACGTTCGTCCAGTGAGTTGTGCAATGTACCTCTCACGATCTTGACTATTCACCCTGTAGCATGGTTGTCGTTGAGGGTAAACTGTTCACAACTGTAAACCCCGGCGTGAAGAGCATTGATCTCTTCATCTTCAGTTGTCACAATAGATTCATCGGATCCAACCTCACTCTAGCATAAGTTCGAGCCCTTTGTTTTGTGAAGACTCGAGCTGAACGAACACAGGCGATTGGCAGTCTTCAAGGTCTCCACGAAGCCTCTCCAACTCATCCTACTGGTCACGAAACTTTGACTCCAAGATATCAATCCTTCCACAAAGACAGGATCGAGGTCGAAGGAGTATTTCGCAATCCATGCCGACCGGAGAAACACGATCTTCAATGTCAACGCCAATCGAAGTACCTTCACCTTTCAGAGGTGTTAATTTACGCTGGACTGTTCATACCACAGTCGAGCAAGTCTTGAAAGCACTGCAAAGGAGAAAATATACATTTACAATTTAGCTGTCGGTATCAATACCAATGATAAGCAGTTCACCTTCACGTAGTCGTGTGCCGACGCACCAGGAGTTGCATTGGCGGTTGTCACATAATCATCTGTATTCATATTGCCCTTATACCTGCGATGAAAGACAAAATCGTCTTGAGAACATCCTTGTACGCACCTAACTGTAAGATGACAACATATATACAGACCCCCGCTCGTAACAAAGCGATTTCATGCGATCTATGAGGGCACAGCCTGTATCAAAGTATTACATGAACTGAGAGCGGAACTCCCAGTATCATTATCGGGTGTGTCGACACTTACTTCAAAATCCCGTACCAAAACAAAACAACGATTTCGCAATGACGTTTTGGCCGCAAACTGTTGACAAAAACGCATGAGTTGCGATATTAGTCGTCGAAAGTGATGCAAGAGTAAAGTAAACCATCCATCCACAGCCTCGTTGTACGAAGCTCTGGCGTTAACGCCTTCGGTATGAGTGGTAAACTTCCATATATCACTTTCTCAGGCGCAAGCACCCGCATTCAGTAGCGTCGAAGTTCAAACGTATATGTACGTAGTGACCTCAGCTCTAATAGTTTTGCGTGCGCTAGCATTCGACAACAATAAGATTGACATACTGGACAAGATTGACGGGGGTTATCTGTCCTACACATTGCTAACATCAAAACAACAATAAAGAAAAATGAAAGCATGTTTTCCTGAATGCAATTTCTTTGAAAGGCCGCTGCCTCCAATGGTACTGCTACGCAGGTGATAATTGCATCAACTCCCCACTCGAACAATAGAGAGGTACGCGCCATAGATTCTACAGTCACATATCAATTCGTAATTTCTCCAAGCGCACGTTAAAGCTCAATGATACAGAGCTTAGATAGTCGGATGAGTAGTAAGGGCAGTAGCTAACGCAGATAATCTCTCCATTCTTCATCAGCTGAATCGTCCCGTTTGTGCTATCCATG